>JARQZK010005214.1:67500-135000 GCA_030704885.1 Cynegetis impunctata
CCGAAAAATTTTAGATGAAACATAGAAGTCTTTTTTAACTATTCAAATTTTTTCAAATCAATAAAATGTCAAAGAAATTTCAATATTTCAAAAGTTTTGAAAAGGCCACGAATGTCGTGGCGAAACGTAAACTTTTTAATAAAATCGAGTTTTTTTGAGATTCACCAAGCCTGTTATTACTAATAATCATCAAAAGTTATATATATATATATATATATATATATATATATATATATATATATATATATATATATATATATATATATATATATATATATATATTATATATAAATATATATATAAATAAATATATATATATATATATATATATATATATATATATATATATATATATATATATATATATATATATATATATATATATATATATATATTATATTATATATATATATATAATATATATATATATAATATATATATATATATATATATATATATATATATATATATATATCAAATCAAATCAAATCAAATCAAAATTTATTCAAAACAAATATTCAAATTACATGATTAAACCCAAAATACCCTTGTCACAAAAAACAAAGGTACTAGTATTCGAAACAAAATCTATTTCTTAATCTATCTTAAATCTAGGAAAATGATCTTCTGAACAATTTTGCAATCAATATATCAGTATACAGTTTGTCACCTAAACTAGAAGTTTGTGTGTGAACAAACTTCCCAGATTAAAACAACTCATGTAATATGGCGTTAGCACTAGCTGATACCTAAATATATAATGCTCAACAAAACTAAATAATTTAAAACTATACAATAATTATTATCACCATTGAACTGAAACTTAATCCCAATGCAGAAGGGAATCGAGACCAATGGACCACACAGATACCCACAAACATTCACTACTACACATTCAAAAAAATTTCAGAAAATCATCACCCTTTGTATTGATATATTTTCTGACGTCAATTTTAAATAGTCTCTGAGAAGTCAACTGAATCGTCACCCTGGGCAATGCGTTATAAAACTTCGGAGCATAATACAATATAGTTTTTTGAGTAAAATTCTTCGTAAATGAAGGGATTTCGAGGTAATCAGCTTGCCTAGTTTCATAGCAACACCTTTTGTTAACGTTTCGTTTCCTAATCCATAATATTGACTGATACATGTACATTTTCCTAACAGTTAGGACATTTGCCTCATCATACAACGCAGAGGTAGAGTGTAAACGGTTTTTTTTCAGAACCACCCTGAGGATACTATTCTGTGCTTTTACTACAGGATCTAAAGCATTTTTATAGCACCCACCCCAAATAACAATACAATATCTCAAAATTGACTCGACAAGAGCATTATAAACCCCGAGTAAATACTTTTTTGTCAAAATGTCTCTCAATCTATAAAATTTGTAAACTAGTACTCTGAGTCTCTTTGCCAAGCCATTTACATGTTTATCCCACTTCAAGTGCTGATCAAGTTCCACCCCGAGATATCGTATAGCATCGGTCTTCTGGATGTAGCCACATGAACAATCAGCAAAGCTCTTGCAAGCTGCATCATGAACCCTCAGAATATCGAGGCCCGGATGATCCGCCATCGTTGCTGAGAAAGTTACAAACTTTGATTTTAGCATATTTAAGCTGAGAAGGCTTTGATTCAAGAAGTTGTAAATTTTCTGCATAGCTAGTTCAGCTCTCCTTAATGTTTCTTTCCATGTATTTCCTTCAAAAATAGCTACAGTGTCATCAGCGTAAGATATTATTTCTCCACCTAGGTTCAAGCTTCCAAGTTGATTTATATAAATCAAGAATAAAATTGGACCTAATATCGTACCCTGAGGTACTCCCATGGTAACAGTAACAGGATCACTGCTCTCCTCCCCAATTTTCACTACCTGTATTCGGTCCTTCAAATATGTACTGAATATATTCAATGCATTTCCACGAATACCAATAGCTTCTAATCTTTCCAACAATTTCTCGAAATTAACTGTGTCGAAAGCTTTTGCTAAATCTAAAAAAATAGCAAGACACTTTTTGTTATAACTGTTCGCGTGGACAACAAATTTAATTAATTCAAAAATGGCATCTTCAGTACTTTTATTTCTCTGAAAACCGAACTGACTTCTGCTCAAGATTCCGTATTTAGTAAGAAATGCCAATAATCGAGACTTTAAGCAGTGTTCATATATTTTCGCAAAATTATTTATAACTGTGATAGGTCTGTAGTTGGTTGGATTTCTCCTATTCCCCGATTTGAAAACAGGAATTGTAAAACGATTCCTTGAACTGTTTTGGTGTAGAACCTTTTGAAAAACATAAATTTATTATGTGAGTAAGTGGTTTCAATATATGTACATGACACCTTTTTATTAATCGTGCGGATATATTATCAGGACCATTAGAACAGTTTGATTTCAAAATTACTTATAATATCAATGAGTTCATTTTCTGAAACCGGTTTGAGGAAGAACGAGCCACCCCCTTTATTATCTTTATTATTATTTTCCGTATTTTTTTTCGGTTTTCCTATTTTGCTAGCCATTTTTGTACCAATATTACTGAAAAAGTTATTAAAATGATTTGCGATGTGTTTTTCCGCTTTTAATACTTCTCCCTGATCGGTTTCCAGTACAATTTTGGTTACTTTACTGAGCCTTTTGCTGTTTGTAACCTCTTCGATTGTTTGCCAGATTTTTTTGGTATTATTTTGCGCTTTTTTGAATTTGTCTGCATAAAAATTGTTTTTTGTATTCCTTATTAAAATATTTAGATAATTTCTATATTTTTTGTACTCAATTTTTTTTTCAATACTGTTTACTCTAACCATTTGCTTTTTCAACAAATCACGATGTCGTATTGAAACTATCAGTCCCCGTGTGATCCATGGCTTCAGTTTTCGGTCTTTGTTAGATATATTTTTGGATGAGGAATTTTGTTTAACGATTGCATTGAATATACTCAAGAATCGATCGTAACATAGCTCTGGACTCGACATACTGACAACACTATTCCAGCTCTCTTTTGCTAATGTTTCATTCAAATTCTCGAAATCTATTAAATCTAATTTAAAGAAGGCATTTTCTTCCCGTTTTAGTTTTTTGGAGAAGTTAAAATTCAAAAAAAGCATATAGTGATCAGTTAAGGAAGTCTTCACAACAGCTGGAACAACGTTAACATCTTTGGATTCATTTCTGATAAATGCATGATCAATGATGGATCTTTTTTGATATTCGTTTACCCTTGTAGCTGTGTTTATATAAGACAGAAAACCGAACTCCCCCAATACTCCCAAATACTCATTCATGCTACTAATTTCACTTACATTGCATCCCTCCAAAAGATCAATGTTAATATCTCCAATAAAAAGCTCCACCCGTTTCCTATGGGCATGAACGCCCGAGAAATAGTCCGACAATTCATTTATGTACAAATTTTTATTTGTAGGTGGTGGTCTATATGACGCGGTTATACCGAACGTTGTATCGTTCGCAACAAACGTGAATCTGAGTAGCTTAGTCTCAGTGAGGTCGATGATATATTCTTCATATATAATAGATTCCCTTACGTAAACTATAACACCGTCGTTTTGATTAAATCTGGAATTATTGTAAATAATATTAAAACGTGGAATATAAAACTCACTCACCTCTTTTAAACCCCATGTTTCGGATAGAACGATTATATCTATATTTTTGGCCCCGAGCTCCTCTAAATAAATCAAAAATTCATCAAAATTATGATTTTATACTTCTAATATTAAGCTGTATGATATTTAACGAATGTTCATCCAATAAATTGTCTGTGTGTAACGCTGCTATGGTCTCGTACTCCCTGGTCTCGACTCCATCAGCATCAACGAAATCAGAATTAAACTGAATACTTGTACTACAGTGATTTCAAAATAAAGAAAAACAATAAAACTAAATAAACGAATACAATCAAAGTTAGGTATAAGCTTAATGTATCCAATCCAGTGAAACGATAACTCCGCGTATACAGTTACTTTATTAATCGAAAAATATGTGTTCTACAAAACTCAAATCATTTTACTCCGATATTCTAGAAATTCATTTTAACATTTTTTATTTTTTTTTATATTCTAGAAGTTGTAATTTGCTTTTGATTTTCACCGTACTCCCATCAATGCTAGCAAATATACAACCATCAAACGACCAAGCATTAGTTTTCCCAAACAAAACCCTCGCCTCATTCAGCAACTCAACACGAACTTTAGTGAGATCTTCACAAATAAACAGTTTTGCCATTTTGAATTTTTTGACGTTTTTAAGGACAGTCTTCTTATCCATGAAGTTATTAAACTTAACGATTACAGGCCGTGATTTTCCTGGTCTAATTTCTTTCCCAATACGATAAACATTTTATATTTTTAGTGGACATATCTGGTATAGCATACTTCAAGAGATCAGCTGTCTTATTCACGATGTTTTCAACTTTTTCTTCGGGAATTCCATGTATACATATGTTGTTTACCTTATCAGCTTGTTGGATATTATCAAGTTTTTGTTCCATTGAGTCAATTCTGATTATAAGACCATTCATGATTTCATTGGATTTACGCTCGTGAAGGTCAACTTTATCACTGATTGTTTTAAACATACTTGAAACGAAGTCTTTGTCATTGAATATCTCAATGATGGATTCCTTGATCAATTGCTTTAATTCAGACTTTTCTTGCTGGCTTCTTGTAGGGGCCATAATGATTAAGATATTTTCCCTTATAGCACACACAGGAGTCACAAATTTGATAACTTTTTCACAATATTTCAACTTTAATTTTGCAGTTAAGCGGAGCCCGTCTCGGATACGTGTTTACTCGCCGTGCATCAGAAGATGAATGAATATATATATATATATATATATATATATATATATATATATATATATATATATATATATATATATATATATATATATATATATATATATATATATATATATATATATATATATATTTATATATATATATATATATATAAATATATATATATATATATAATACATAATATATAAACCTAAAATATAAATATATGTATATGTTTTCTGTTTCATTAATTTCGCAATGTTGGGCATAAGATCAGAAGTTACAACTAATCAGAAAAATGATTTTCTGTTGGAGATAGCGTATTTGTATTTCATAAAACTGAGATTGAAAAAAATCAATTTCCAAACATATGTTGATCCCTAGCTTCTTGAAAATTGAAACGCTAGGATGGTTATTACAGAACATTCTTTTTTTTTGACACTAATTCCACGGAAATCAGGCTCTTCTGAAAAAGTTTATGACAAAGAAGAAAGTTTTTTGTAAACAGGTTTTTCAGTGTAAAATAATTTTGCACTTCAGAGAGTTCCAACTGAATATTCTTAATATAATTGATTATTTCAATTATCAGTGGAAAACGTATTCATAATCAAGATAAATTTTCCATTTTATAAATTCCTCTATTCTTTTGAATTTCAAAATATCTCAATATTTCAATGTTTCATAGTATTCGTTTTCTAAATCAAATCATATTATTCATCTTGTTTTTCACTTTCCCAATTCTAAGGTTAGGTTGTATCACATTCTCACCAATCTATTTCAATTTGGTTGTACCTAGATAATGTCTAGCGTCCCGCTATTAACGGTAGCATTTCATAAAAATATTTTTATTGCAAGTTTTACAGCTTTCTCGGTTGACAAAAATGAGCTTCTAAAATGAATTTCTTCGTCTGTTACGAACAAACGGCCCATGATTCTCTCGTAATGGCTCTCTTAACAGTTAAACCTAATACTGGGACGTTTCCAAAGCAATTTTGGTTGAGTTTAGTGATCAATCTTATTTGCTTTCATTTTGACGTACAGACTGAATAAATATATACTTTGGTTCAAATGTGAAAATTGATAAAGATCAGTAATCATTTTTCAATATATTCACAAAATCTTTTTATATAATGGAGAAGTTTCATGCTATTATAAATATTATATTTAACGCATTACTATTAAAACTGCGACAGGGGTGCTGCATATCACCAACTCTATTTAAAGTATATATAAATAAAGTACTAAGAGATTGGAGAAGAAAATGTACGACAATGGGAGTGCTTATCGAGAATCAACACATATATAGTATGGAGTTCGCTGACGATCAGGTTATACTAGCAGAGGACGGAGATGACGTCAACTATATGTTTAGAAAACTAAAGAAGGAATATAGGAGATGGGGCTTGGAGATAAATATGGGGAAAACAGAATATATGGTAATCGGAGGACAAGGAGAAGACCTAATTATAGACAATGACGTTATGAAGAAGACAAATAAGTATAAGTATCTAGGGGTTACAATAACCTCCGACGGTAAGGATGCAATAGATATACAAAATGAAATAAAAAAAAAAGAAAACTATAATCAGACAACTACACCCCATGTTGTGGAATGACAATATCTCAAATGAAACAAAAAGAAGGATGTTTAACTCATTTGTTGAAAGTTGCGTTACCTATGGAAGTGAGGTGTGGACATTGAATGAAAAGATGAAAAATAAAATATCAGCAACAGAGATGATGTATTGGAGACGATGCTGTAAAAAGACACTATTAGATCATGAAAGAAATGAAAGAATAAGAGAAATAATGCAAGTTGATACTTCATTAATAAGTACAATTGAAAGGAAACAACTGCTGTGGTATGGACACATGAGGAGAATGGACCAGGATAGAATACCACAAAGAATTTGGAAATGGAGGCCTGCAAATAGGAGAAAAAGAGGAAGACCAAGAAAGAGTTGGGAAAAGGGAATAAAAGAAGCTATGCTAAAAAGAGGGCTGGAAGAAGACGGAGTTAGAGATAGAGTGTCTCTTGCAGATTGGGATGCGGTAGATGGCAAGATTAGCTGTATACAAGCCGCTTTTATATATATATATATATATATATATATATATATATATATATATATATATATATATATATATATATATATTTATATATATTTATATATATGTGTGTATATATATATATATTATATTATATATATATATATATATATATATATATATATGTATATATATATATATATATATATAATATATATATATATATAGTATATATAATATATATATATATATATAGTATATACATATATATATATATATATACATATATATATATATATATATATTATATATATATATATATATATATATATATATATATATATATACTCTTAAAACATAGACCAAAACTAATAAATCACAGAAAAATTTTTTGAAATCCATCAACAAACAACTTAAAATAGATTGTTGAATTTTCCTATTTTAGTAGGGAACGTGTATGGTCTCTGGTTTGCCTGTGACGTCATTCGACCTATCCAAGATCGCCGCACCACGAATCATTCAAGTATTAGTTTCAAAGTCGCGCCAAGGCTCTTGCTTCGTTAGTGTTTATTTACGTTAAATAGCCATTTGTTTAGTTTTTATTTCATGTATAATGGAAGAAGGCATAACAGAAGAACATACTATTGAAAATTAAATGTCCGCTGAAAACTGAAACCATGAAAAAAACATTAACAATTGCAAAATTGACAGAGAAATGTGAAGCTCCAGTACAACTACAAATGCACTTCGCGACTAAGTGAAAGGCCTTTTTTTACATTGCTCAGTCAGATTTTCAGACATTTCAAAAAATTTATGTTAATGAAATCGAATTTTTCATTGTATTACAATGTTTATACTCTGGCCACGTAAAAACATATTTCATTGCATTTGAAGTTTTTCCATTCTTATTTCCATACAGTGCAGAATACTGACTGTAGTTGAATATTTGTTTCTAAAAGATATCGGTAACTTTTCACAAATCTCTTCGATAGGTGGAAAATATATTAACTGTTCCATTCGTCAGCTATCAAGGTGAAAGTTTTATTGAATATTTTACTAACTGAGCTTTTACATATATCAAAATCTATAGCCAGACGCACATAGGAATCGTCCAAACGAATTTTCTTTAATGATATTGAAATATCTCCCACTGGACTAGCAACCCTTTCGAATAGTAGCTTCGTAAGAAAAAAAAAAACTTCTGGCAACCCCATATAAAAAATAACGTTTTTAGTTATTTTGTTTATGTTGTTGCGATATTGTGGCTGGATTGTATTTGAGAAAGAACTACATGAACAGGTACAGTTCTGTGAAAATATTGATGCTTTTGAAGAAGAACTGCTAAAAGAGAATAGTCTTGATGGAGAGTGCTGAGGAGATTCATAAACGATTTGGGAGCACTTATTTCCTGTGCCTTTCGCACTGTTCCTTCTTGTGATTTTTTGCACTGATTGATTTTTGTGAAGGTTTGATATTGACTTAAGCTTCTTGGTTTCTCCTTTCATTTGAATGATTATCTGATTCTGTAAAAGTAATGTCCTCTGGTAGCGGATCCTCCGTTTCATTTAACTTCATTTTATCACCCTCGACCATTTCAAAAGATTTTAACGAAGATGATTTACTTGAAGTCGACGGTACTATTGTTTATAAGTTTTGTTTATAAGTTTTCATGAAATACGATTCGAACGGCGCAAGACTATACAACAATAAATTTGTACGTACTAGGCGAATACGCCGGTCAAATGATGTCACACGATAGAGCGCCTGTAGAACGATATTATTTTTACAGTCACAACTTCAAAGTTCCATAACTTTTTTATTTCTAGAGATATTTAATTGATTCTCTCAGGTTTTTGTTTCCCTTTACTTTCATTTTTATAATCAATCCATTGAAGAAATAGAAACTTCTCCATTCACTCAATAAATTGACAAACTACTCACTACTTATTTGTGAATGATATGTCGAAACATGGAAGTGGTTATCTTTATTTTTTGTAGTTTTTTCTCAGAAAATAATAGACTGAACCAAAGTCAACAGTAAGGTGTAAGAGAGGTTTGTGAATCCGTTGTATACCTCTTGGGTCAAGATATTCCAAGATATCTGAGGTATTCTTAAGCCAGAAATATATATGTGATAATTTTATAAATTTTCTTGCGAATGTGGCTTAGCTAAAATAGAGATTTGTTTGTCTTTGATATTTAATCATTTATTTCTTTATTCCAACGTTTCGGCTTTACAAGGACTACAATGGAGAAAAAGAAAAAATATTATCACCAAAGTTACAGTTGAAAGTTACATTCAGTAGATAAATAAATTTTTTTTCTTAAAAAACACTGAAAGACTAGGTATAACAATTTTTACAAATATCACAGAAAAATGTTTACCCAGTTTAAATTAAAAATCTTTGGAAACAACTGACACTCACTTCATTAATCCTATACACAAACATCGAATAAATTCATATTTACAAACCGTGTCTATAAAAACATGGAAATTTTTTTTTATTATGAATGTTTGTGTGTTTTTATTAAATATTGGCTCCCCATTTATTGGTACGTTTATATTTCTTAAAACGTCCAGGCCACCGATCAATCAAACGAATATCAGCGATTTTAATATTATTTGCACGCTATACGCGTATATAAAGTACAGTGGAAAGGTGGGTGAAAAAGTAAAAACAATCGTAAATATGAATTCATTCGAAGTATATGTATGAGATCAATGAAATGAGTGTCAGTTGTTTCCGAAGATAATTTAAACTAGGTTAAAATTTTTCTGTGATATATGTAAAAATTGTTATATTCTTTCAGTGTTTTTTAGGAAAAAAAACTGTATTTATCGACTTAACTGTAACTTTGGTGAGAATAAATTTTCTTTCTCTCCATTGTAGTCCTTGAAAAAATCTTCGTAAAGCCGAAACGTTGGAATAAAGGAATAAATGATTAAAAAACAAAGACAAATAAATCTCCATTTTAGCTAAGCCACATTCCCAAGAAAATTTCTACAATAATCACACATATAATTATATATAACTTTATATATATATGTATATATATATATATATATATATATATATATATATATATATATATATATATATATATATATATATATATATATACATATATACATATTTATATTAAAACTTGTCTAAAAACCACAAAATGAAAATAACTTTTTATTCGACTTGTTTCGCCTGTTACAGCATTATCAAGACTCAATACATAATTGCAAAGACATCGCTTGAAAATATACCTAAGTATTTCGGTTCGGTACCTAGGGGTGGTAAAATGTAATCAATGGGTCCAAGCTATCAGAGATTTAACAGTGGGGAGTGGTTTAAGTCTAACTGGTCATTAAGAAGAATGTAATTTTGGGATTTTTGGATCTTGTTTATTTCCATGGCTTCCAGGAAGTTCATTATCATACCTTTATCACAGTAATGAAGAATATTTGGTTTGAAAGAGGATGAGATGTTATGTTTTTTTGACTCTAGATGTTCCCTAAATGCTGATTGTCCGTTTTTTAGATGTTCTTTTAGCCTGGTTTCAAAACATCTCCCGGTCTGACCTATATATGTTGAATTACATTCTTCACAGTCCATTCTATAAATTCCTGTTCTCTTCATTGGATCGACTTTTGACATTTTGTAATTAAAAATCATTCTATCCAATCTGCTGTGACTCGAAAAGGCAGTATTCAAATTATTATTTTTAAAGAATTGAATGATCTTCGAAGAGGGGATGTGCGTATAAGGGATGCTCACAAACTTTTGTACATTTTTGTTATTGCAGTATGGTCCATATAATTTCAAATTGATAAAATGTTTCTCTTTTTTTGAAATTAAACTATTTATTATTTTTAGTGGAAAATTATTGTTAATACCTATCGCGCGAATCACGTCAAGTTCTACCATAAGGTCTTGTTTTGACAAAGGAACCGAAAAAGCCCTATGAATCATTGAGTTAAGAGCCGCTAAGCATATATATATATATATATATATATATATATATATATATATATATATATATATATATATATATATATATATATATATATATATATATATATATATATATATATATTCGAATTGTTGTTGCCTGTGATCTATTTTTAATCTCTTGATAATTATTAGCAATAACAGGCTGGTTGAATCTTAAAAAACTCGATTTTATTAAAGAGTTGACGTTTTACTTCAATATTCGTAATTGAAATTTCTTTGACATTTATTGAGTTTTTTAAGATTCAACCAGCCTGTTATTGCTAATAATTATCAAGAGATTATATATATATATATATATACTATATATATATATATAATATATATATATATATATATATATATATAAGTATATATATATATATATATATATATATATATATATATATATATATATATATATATATATATATATATATATATATATATAATATATATATATATATATTATATTATATATAAGTATATATATATATATATATATATATATATATATATATATATATGAGCCGTTTATTTCGAAAGTGGCCTAACTCCGTTTTTCAATATTTTCCGGTTATCATGGTTATGTAGAACTTCATGTTAGTTATCAGTAAAGCATTTTAGTTTTCCTTTATTCCGAGCAAATACGACAATTCTTGACACATGAGTTTTCAGAGTTAGTTCAATAATTGAACCGTTTAGTTTGAAAGTGGCCTAACTCCACAAATTTTCAATATCAGGACATTAAGTTTCACCAAATGATAGAGATTTTGGCGTGGTAGAAATGTCATTAAAAAATAATTTAATACTGTTCGTTCCTCAAGATTATTACAAAGTGTCGGAAAGGTAATAATTTCATTTTAAATGAAATGAGACAAGAAGATTTTGTATCAACAAAATTATTAGAAGACGCAAATTTTGAAAGGGTGAGAATCGATAAACTGGTTGAAACTATGTTGGATGCGTTTTGTCAGAAATGAACCGTATAAAGTTACAAAAAAGATATCAATGAATAACAATGAAAATTTTGAAAACCTGAATTCATTATCACGTCGGGGTAGACCAAAAAAATATTGTATTGACGCCATTGTATAAAAATATCACACAAATTACAACAGCAAAATTCAAAGACATAATTCAACTATCACGATACATACCACCGGAACATCATAATTACTTCAAATCAATCCCTTACACACGCACAAAATGTAGATGACTAGTAAATTGTTTTGTAGTAAATTTATTTTTGTAATTTTGTACGATATGTAGTTAGAAAATGTTTTGATTCGCATAAATTATGTTTCCGAAGTGTTTTAAAGATATATAAAATAAATTCAGTATTGTTTTTTCAATGTAGAATGGACTTGGGCACATTATATATATATATATATATATATATATATATATATATATATATATATATATATATATATATATATATATATATATATATATATATATATATATACCTATATATGCGCAATTTTGGAGCAAAATGGTTGAAGGTAGGTTATCTAAATAGATAGAAAAATAATAATGGCATTGAATAAAAATCCTGATAATAATCAGTTTTGTCTTAGGTTTGAAAGCAATTTTAATATTACATTTAGGTATGACATTAGCAACTTTTTCTGTTAGAGGACCAAAATATGTTAGCCGAATTCAAAATTTCAAAAATTCTTAGAGGCCATCACGTTCCAAAACCAAATAAATATTTAGATGACATAAAATCCTTGAAACATAAAATTGAAATTAATAATTTAACTATCACTAAAGCAGATAAATCCGATGCGATAGTAGTTCTCTCAAGAAATGATTATGTTTCCAAAATGAATAATTTTCTTCAAACGGAACAAATTAAACTAATATCAGTCGATCCAACAAATGAATTTCAAAAAACTGTTAGACAAGCCCTTCAGGAAATTTCCCCAAATACACTATCAAAACCTAATTTTTCAATAATACATATGAACCCTGAAACTCCAAAACTTTACGGATTAATAAAAAACCACAAAGAAAATAGCCCAATACGACCTGTAGTTTCTCACATAAATAGCCCAACGTATAAATTAGCCAAAGATCTGAATTTCACATTCAGAAAATTAACTAATTTCACTCCAAAATATACATTAAAGAACTCTGTTGATTTAGTACAGAAGCTGAAAAACTTTGTAACTCCTGATAACTCGTTTCTTGTTAGCTTCGATGTTTATAATATGTTCTCCAATATACCAGCAGATGAGTGTTTACCACTTGTCCTAGATATTTTGAAACAATCCACTATGGATATTATTAAAATAAATGATATCATTTTCTTATTAGATCTTAGTCAAAATTACTTCCAGTTTGATAACAAAATTTTTGAACAAACTAGTGGGCTGGCTATGGGTTCCCCCTTAAGTCCGCTTATTGCAGACATTTTCATGTCACATATAGAGAACATAATATTCAATTCTACAAAAGCATCGCATATAAGTTTTTGGCATAGATACGTTGATGATGTAATTGCTTGTTTTAAGGGCACCGCGAGACAATTAGATCAATTTTTGAATTATATTAATAGCATTCACCCAAATATAAAGTTCAAAATTGAAAAAGAATTGGATCGACAAATAAACTTCTTGGATTTAACTATCTTTCATAATAATAATACTTTGAGTTTCGATATATATAGAAAACCAACTTTCACGGATATATGTATTCCGTCGGATTCAAATCATCCTCTCTCCCATAAACATTCAGCTTTTAATTCAATGATCCACAGAGCGTTTTCAATTCCATTATCCGTAACAAATTTAGCGAAAGAAATTTCGACTATAAAACTAATTGCGTCAAATAATGGTTTTCATACAAGTTTGATAGATAAAATGATAAACAAGAAACGTAATCAACTAGCGTACAACAGCATATATCCCCAATTAAAAGTAGAAAAATCGGAAAAATTTACATCTTTAACATATTTTGGTCGTCTAACAGAAAAAGTTGCTAATGTCATACCTAAATGTAATATTAAAATTGCTTTCAAACCTAAGACAAAACTCTCAGGATTTTTTTTCAATGCCAAGGATATCACTTCAAAATTTGAAAGTTCAGGAGTTTATAAGTTGATTTGTCCTGTATGTAAAGGAGTATATATAGGTCAGACTGGTCGATCGTTCAAGACAAGATTTAAAGAACACCAACAATCTTTCTTGAAAAATAAAACGGATTCAACGTTTTCAAATCATTGCCGTGAAAACCAACACCCATTTCCACAAATAGATAATATTCAAATCATGCACAAATTACCGAAAGGAACCAAACTTACTTACTTAGAATCATTAGAAATTTTTAAACTCAATAATAATGCAAAAGATATCTTGCTGAACGACCAGATTGACTTGATATATTCTCCTATATTTAGTGTATTTAAACAATAATGACTTTTCTAAGAACATTGTATTGTACCAATTTGTGAAATTCACTCGATTAGCCCTTCTTGAAATATGTTCCTCTTGTCTATTTAGGTACCTGCAATAATCCTTTCCCACCCGTAAGCGCAAATCTATAATTATTTTGTATTCAGTTCTTAACTCAATCTGCCCGATGATGGTCTAGTGACCGAAATTGCAATCGCAGTGTTATATTTTTCAAAATATTTTGTGATAATAAACGTAGTAAATTCAAATTTAGTTTTGTTAATCATGTTAAATTATCACGTAGTAACGACGGATTCCATCAACTAGATAGAAAAGTAGTTTGAATTAGTAAACAAAAAATCTCTTTTGAATAAATAGATTTTTTCAACTGGATACTTTATTAAAACATGCTTTGTAACGCGTCTTGCTGTTATGGAGTTTTTCCATATCATAATGAATTCGAAAAACAGTTGTATCATTAGAAATACCACAAATATTAATTGATTTTGTTTTCGATTTTTATTGTGTCGAATAAATATTAAAGAAATTTTTTTCATAGATAGAAGTTCACCCACTGATTTATTCCAAGCTTCTCGTTTTGAGGAGAATCTCTATTTTCCTCACATCCTGGCTCATTTTGATTAGTTGGTTTCGTTGAGAGTAGCAGAAAAGTGATTTCTTTACAAGAAACATGTTGAATATGAATAATAACAGCCAAATTCAAAGTGATATCAGATGGAATTCATAACAGCCTCAATTTACCTTGAGGATTATATTGAATCGATGTTATTTGCCTATGAGTTTCGCCTTCAATACATTCAAAATTTATGCGGGAAACAACCCAGAAAACAATGATTTATCGTAACAGGGCGCCACTGTAACTCATTTCCTTCATAATATAGTTCCCCCTAGTGAATATTTTATGATAATTCCGAGAAGATAGCATATCTGAGGAACCGGAGGATTGTGCGAACTGGCTCAATTCCTTTATGCTATTATTTATTAAAAATTTATATATTTCACCACTTCGTCGGATTTCCTCTCAACAGCAAGTCGTTGAATAGCTCCCGTAGTGCAGTTTTCTATGAACACAACATGAAGTGATTTAACATTTCATTAACTAAAACCAGGAAGACGTATATTCTCATCAAGTGTAATTAAACTAAGAACCTACTTTATTTAGAGAAATTATTAATGAGCTGTTATTGCCTTACTTTTGCGATAAGTTTGAACCTTTTATCTGTTGTAAGAAATGAGAGATGTACGTGAATAAATTGATCAAATTGTGTATAAATAGTTAATTATATTTCTCATCTCGAGAAATGTAGTCAATGAAAATGACTTCTAGATCATTTTTTAATATCTCGTTAACATCTATGACTAGAAGTGAACAATAATTTAATCATTTTCATCTTTATATTCATAACTCTCAGAATCCGAAATTACTTACAACCTTTTACTTCAGAGTTTTTTAACAAATTATTTTGTTTTGAATTTCCATTCGAACTTTCTATAGTATTCATATTCCACTTTCTACATTGTTTAATAATGATTTATGTTGAACATTTTCTTCACCAGCTACTATTCGAATTGCAATGAAACTTTGTATATGTATTTTGACGTAAGTATCACTATTTTTCTAACATTTTTATAATTGAGATACCGAAATAAACAAGAACATGATTTTTGCTATAGAATAATTCGCTATTTAAAATAGTTTCTCCGGTTTTGGAACTCTTTATATCCGGCTTTACCTAGTAGCAAAATCTATTATAATAAGTAAGTTCCTGTTTTCGAAAGAACAACAAAATCTCAATTTCAAATATATCATTTCATAGTATATATTTTTTGTGTGTCAAGCTAGAATCGAGAAATGAGTTCCAACATAAAAAAATTTTAAACTTATAGAAAAGCATGAATATTAATTCCGACTGAGAAATTACCGATAACTCCTCTCTTCAATATACTACTCATCTTATGAGTTTTTATATAACAAAATGAAAATTTCACTACGAAATGAAACTACATGTCATTTATTTTTGGATATAATCAGATAAATCGGCCTGGAAAATACATTATATACTGAGTTGAATGTTTCCTTCGCCCTGAGAATTCAATACAGAATAACATGACAAGATTACTTGGAATATTATTGTTCCATTCAATTCATACTGCAAACTTTATATGAAACATAATACAAGAATTCGTTATGTCCAACTGTCGCTTATATTCAATATTTACCGTTAGAATGATTAATATATATATATATATATATATATATATATATATATATATATATATATATATATTATATATTATATATATATATATATATATATAGTATATATATATATATATATATATATGTATATATATAATATATATATATATATATATAAATATATATATATATATATTATATATATATATATATATATATATATATATATATATATATATATATATATATATTATAATATATATATATGTATATATAATAGTATATATATATATATATATATATATATATATATATATATATATATATATATATATATATATATATATATATATATATATATATATATATATATATAATATATATATATATATATATATATATATATATATATATATATATATATATATAATTATTTATTCGAATTGTTGTTGCCTGTGATCTATTTTTGATCTCTTGGTAATTATTAGCAATAACAGGCTGGTTGAATCAGAGGATTTTGTTTGTTGTACTATTTTCATCTTCAAATTTTCAATCCAATGCTTTGCTACGCCGTTCTGATGAGGACCAAAGAGTCCGAAACACGTGTCAACGGCTGCTTCCATATAAACGTACTATACCGATAATTTTACTCCACATCTTTAATGTTTTCCCATGACTCATTTCTTTGTTGTTAGATAAATAATACCCTATTATTTTTATTTTCAAACATTACGTAGGTAAAGGTTTCTTTGGTTTCCCTTACCATCTAATGATAACATTTTTGAATGTTAATATTAGACTGAATAGCATATAATAAATAACCAGCAAGACAAAGCAGCCTTATTTTTTCAATTTTTTTCAATTTTTTCACATCAATAAATGTCAAAGAAATTTCAATTACGAATATCGAAGTGAAACGTCAACTCTTTAATAAAATCGAGTTTTTTTAAGATTCAACCAGCCTGTTATTGCTAAATAATTACCAAGAGATTATATATATATATATATATATATATATATATATATATATATATATATATATATATATTATATATATATATATATATATATATATATATATATATATATATATTTATATATGTTAACGGTATCCCTATACATCCCCTTTATGCACCCCATCATTTGTCACGTCAGGACGGACGAGTGGTAGAAAGCGGACATGCGCCTTACCAATGAAGCAGTAGAGAATTACTGCGCACGAGTGTGAAGTCGGGGAGTCGTCGAGTATGCTTGAACGTATCAACAAGTTGTTAACGTATGGAGCAATAAACGGACTTGGTCTAAATAGTTATTCTTTTTTGTATAAATCAACCCCAGTATTTAACATTTACCCTAGTATTTAACATCAGAAGTGGGATGTATCCCTTGTTCTACCCTGTGGCCATAAAAGATCATGAATAAACATTAATATTATATATATATATATATATATATATATATATATTATATATAATATATATATATAACTATATATATATATATATATATATATATATATATATATATATATATATATATATATTATATATATATATATATATATATAATATATATATATATATATATAATAATATATATATCTCTTGACAATTATTAGCAATAACAGGCTGGTTGAATCTTAAAAAACTCGATTTTATTAAAAAGAGATTAAAAATAGATCACAGGCAACAACAATTCGAATAAATATATATATATATATTTATATATATATATATATATATATATATATATATATATATATATATATATATATATATATATATATATATATATATATATATATATATATATATTTATATATATTTATATATAAATATATATATATATATATTTATATATAATAATTTTTATATTATTATATATATATATATATATATATATATATATATATATATATATATATATATATAATAAAGTATAAACTTTAAAATAAAAAACCCTTGGCTTATGTTTCACAATATAAAAAATATCAAGATACTGTATTTAGCAGTAACGAAAAGTCGACATGTATTACATTGTATTTTATAAGACAGACAAAAGCGAAGGTGATACCTGAAAATCAATTTGTTCGTTTACAAGGGGTAATTGACTATTATGGGCGGAACTTATTTCGAGAATTTCAAGAAGGTCAAGGCGCTTTCCTTTGTTACCTGAGTGTAACAATTTGGTTTTGTTGAAATCAAGAAGTGATTGAATTTTATACAATGCTCAGAGAAGCCAGTGGTGTTTCTGTTTTGTAAAATTGACTTCATATGTTCTTCAACACGAATATTTATATTGCTTCCTGTCTGTCCAATATAGAAAGCAGGACATTCGTCGCAAAATATTTTGTAAACACCACTATTTTCTCCGATGTTAGATTTTTCTTTATTATTGACCAAGAATTACTTCAAGTTTCTTTTATTTGTACAAATTTTTTTAACGTTATATTTCGATAGTCTGTTACAAATTTTGCTACACAAATTAGGCACATAATTCATTGGGAAGTATTTTTGTTCTTCATAAATAGTTTGCGTGGGGTATATTGAATGCAACAAATACTTTATTCGTTTTTTCCCAATGAGCTTGTCGATAAGACTTAATGGATGCATGTAAATGAGTTAATTTTGAAACTTCTAGGTTTGATTGCTACCAATGTGATCAACAGTACACATATTAAAATTATTTATCAGGCTCTTATGTAGTCACAACTACAAAATGATATAATGGGGACGCGCATAAACAACCACCTTGAAAATATGTCAGTGTTCCTCTAGCTATTTGGTGCCAATTTTCAATAAATTACCTTATTTTTTCAGGGAAATGATCATTATGATAAAATTAAGAAAGCTCTCAAGATATGGCTATGTCAGGTGGCAAGGGTCTACTATTATTCATTGATTAATGGAAGTTATGAGGCTGCAAAATTAGGATTACGCATGAACTACACAAAGACTCAGTTTATTACAAATACACCAGATGCAGACTAATCAATACCGATTCATGGCAGCACAATAAAAAAGACAGAAACAAACATATACCTTGGCCAAGCTATAACACCGAGCGAACAAAATCACGAAATGGAGAAATAGATTGGGATGGGCGGCTTACGGCAAATTAAAGTACAGCTTCAGTATGAATGGAATGACTTTAAAGTCAAAAGTCTATAACGAGTATATACTGCCTGTAGTCACGTATGGTTGCGAGATCTGGGTGATAACCAGAAAAATCGAACATAAATTCGAAGTACAACAAACGAATTCTAGGAATTTCCCTGAGAGACCAAATATAACAAGGGAAAAAAACCAAAGTCTCTGACATAATAAAAAGAATTGGTTTCCTAAAATGGCAATGGGCAGGACACGTGCCTAGACATACAGAAAACTGGAGCGGGTATATCACCAGATGGAGACCTTGGGGAGAGAAGAGAAGTATTGAAAGACATCAGCAAAGATGTTACGACGAGATGAAGAAGGTTGTAGGTGTAAATTGGTATCAAGTTGCGCAAAACCGACGCCAATGGTCGAATTTGAAAGAGATCTATATCGAAAAGGTAGAAAAGGGCTAAAATAGAAAAATTGGAAATAAGATATATTTATATAGTCTTTACTAACTAGTTAGGACACAAACAAGAAAATTATTCGGATATAGCACCAAGCAAAAATGTGTACTATTCAAACAATATATTTCCGATATTTTGACAACGAACTGTCATGTTCAGGAAAGCTACATAAAATAAGCAAAAAAATATATCCCAAAATGAAATGCAAACCCCAACAGTAACTGTGTATTTGAGATTGAGTGCAATTGATGTAGGTAATGATCGAGATATAACACCATACAATTTCTTCAAGGTAGTCAAGAGAATATATAACTACATTAAATTATATTTGGAGAAATATTACTGAAAGAGCTAAAAAGAACCAATCTACTACGTCATTAAATTTTGAAAAACTTGACTAGCCATCTTGGTAAGGAATCAGACAAATGATAGCGAAAAGTAGAAAACTTCGATATGGAGTATGATAGTTAAGTTCACAATTTGGCCTCTGCTTAAGGATAAATCAGCCAAAACTACAAATTAACCAATGGTATATGGATCTTTTGTCGAAATTTGATAAAAACGAATAAATTTCACTCAGATAATTGATATATATATATATATATATATATATATATATATATATATATATATATATATATATATATATATATATATATATATATATATATATATATATATATATATATATATATATAATATTATATATCTATATATATATTATATAGATATATATATATATATTATATATATATATATATATATATATATATATGAACATATAGAAAGAGAGAGAGATTTGCCACTTAATTTAACATCAAAATAAGGAGTTTTTTCTAACAATGAGAAAAAATTCATTTACACAAATTACAGTATCTTCGAAAATGTGAAAAATTTCAAAAGCCACATAGTTCCTACTCTAAACGCCAGGCATATCGCTAACTTTGGAGTTCCTTATTGCAACCCTCGAAAAAACTTCCTGAGACTCTTTTAAGAACGCCCCGAAAGTTTCCAATTTTAATTACCGCGACAGTACTCTCGACAACGGCGGCTTCTTCGAAACTCACTTGTGTTTCTCCCTTATTTTTGCCAAACTTCGATACCAAAGCCCCTTAAGAGATGGATCTTTATACGGAAATCGTGACCGAGCTGTATTTTGAATATTTCGGTCCTGGCTCTAATTAAAATGCACATATTTCAGTGGAGCAAGATGAATTGTAGAACTTAGTTTCTGGAGTTGTACTTTTCAAAACAGTTGAAAGGAAAAATAAGACTGCGCTCTAGGAAAGCGAAATACGAGTCGAAATGAGAGCCGTTCTTTGGAACGAAATTGGCGAGAATTTTCAGTAAAATTTTCAATTTGGACTTGGGATGAGAGTTTATGTGCACGCTAGATTCCGTGTAGACATAAGTCTTTATTGAAGTCGCACAGTTGTTCCTGTTGAACAATCTTCAAAATTCTTAATGAGTCGAATAAATTCTTCGAAGCAAATTTTCTTAGTTTGAAGAATTTTCTTTGATATGCTATTCATACCACTTGAATGTTTTTATATCTGTTGGATTCATTGAGCCGATACATAATGTAAATTAATAAACATATTGAGACAGTGGTTTGTAGAAACAATTTATTAAATAAAGTAGTACGCTTGATGCACGTTTCAGTGAAACTTCAATTTCTTCAGATGCTAAATGCGAACTATAGTATATTGTATAATTAGTGGTAAAAGCATAATATTTCCAAACGACTGTGATAATTACCAGACTAGGAGCGTAGCGACGGGTCTGGTAACACAGGAGTTTGGGAATATGCTTTTCCCACGAATTATACATACTATTTTTTCTCCGATCGTTGATTTACATTTAAAAAATTAATTAAAAAATATTTCATTCAAGATGTAATCAAGTAAGTTTAAATAGGTTTCTCTATGTTCACAATAAAATATTGAAGTGGTAACCATGGAAATCACTTCGTTATGACAAAAGTACAATAATTTTGAAGCCGGTTTTGTTTGATTCGTTGTATTTTATAAGGAATTAAAAAAGAATTTGTAAACATGAACACTGATAGTGATTATTTGTTACCTTGCACGCCTTCTGAACTAGTAGGAGCCGCGAACGCGGCTTCACTTAATTTACTTCCGGCGAAATCCAGAGAGAAGTATGAACTTGCGTACCAACGCTTCAACGGATTTTTGCAGAAAAACAACAGTGTATCCTTTTCTGAGATTGTACTGATGGCGTATGTTGCTGAATTGGCTAAAACAATGAAATCTTCGACGTTGTGGGCACATTATTCCATGCTTCGATCAACTTTGTTAAAAATAATATTAATATCCCCACCAAATACTGAGAGCAGTTTTAAAACGTCAAGCTACAGGATACAAAAAATGTAAATATCAACAACAATTATAAAAATCAAAACCATACTTTGTTTCATTTTTTTGTAATAATCCATTTGTTACATTACCGCACGCTACAGCAGAGCGGTAAGAATATTACCGCACTGTTATTTTCTAATTGCTTAGCAACGGCCCACTATTCTGGAATGTTGAACTTTGCGCATAGAAAACAGGTCAAAATAGTGCCACTTTTCCCACGATCGGAGAAAAAATATATTTCTCAGTTATATCGATACAAGAAATAGATAGATGACAAATTATGTGCAAAGGGTAAATAGAAGAATGCTTACAAATAATGAGTGAAATAGGAAAAACCCATTCTAGAATGCTAGTCAGGTAGTTCGGTAATATGAAAAGATTCAGAAGGGGGCTTGTAGTATGATCATTTTGGCTATTCAATAGGATACTTGAATGTTTGTATTAATTTTTTTGTAGAGATTCTAGAAAATAAAGTTTATTGCCTTACTTTCAGCATTAACAAGTACGGTTATTCAATTCAATTTTCTAGAATCTTTACATATAAAAAATACAAACAAACCTATTGAATATTAATTGCTCAAATAAGGGAATTGAACTTAATTTTTTAGAATCATTACAGATAAATAAATACAAGCATTCCGGTCTCCTATCGAATAGTCAAATTCATCATACTAAAAGACCCTTTCTGAATATTTTCAAAATTACTGAACTACCTGACTAAGAATGGGGAAATCCTATTTTACTAATTATTTGTAACTATCCTTCTATTAACCGTGTCTACCTCCATAATATGTCATCTATTTATTTCTTGTATTCGATATATTCAATTTGCATTTAGCATCTGAAGAAGGAGAAGTTCTACCGAAACGTACGTCATGCTGATTCTATTTAATAAATGGGTAAATTGCTCTTATAAACCATTGTTTTAATATTTTCATATCTTAACAGCTAATTTAACTTGCTTATATTTATCAAATAAAATCGATGAAAGTTTTCAATTATTTGATCCTTTTATTTTATTTTCTAATATTCTGAACACTATTATGAAAATAACATGCTCCTCTACATAAGCAAGATGACATTAAATGATTATGCTCATGAATTTGTGGGAATTTTCATGCTATCATGAATAGCATATTTGACTTTGAGTGTAAATAGGGGTAGCACCACAATATGCAAGCAAGCAACACAACGCAAGCTCTATATCGACTTTTCGAAACTTATTTTAGTGGAGGAACATCTGTGTTCGACTGAATTTGAGCAATAGGCCTAGCTTCTAGCACATCGAACTTTCTGTTAGGATATTCCAATTGGAAACAAAAATAACTATACTATGTCTTCAATATTAATGAAATTGTAGTGGTGAAAACCTTCTTAGATCGGGTGGCTAATGTAAGTCACTTCAAAGTCCAGTAGGCAAGTCACTGGAGAAAATGATATACAAGGAACTCTATGAATAAAAATTTAAAAATGATTATGTTCGCACATAAACGAAGGCTGTTTTTGCATTAAAGTCTAATTACTTATAACTGAAAACTTAATTTTAAATGTTTTATTTTCCTATGTCTATGAAACTCTACTAGTTTTCCTTCCTGAACAACTCATATCGAAGCGAAATTTTGTTCAATAAAATGTGAATCACCTTGGATTTCGTGAAAAAAAAAACCAAGAGACTCAGTTTTATAAACAAGTGTTAGGTACCTGTGTTCTTCTTGTATTTCCTCGAGATACAATGTCTCATCTTTCAGTTTGTTTCTCTGATACGATATTAGCTCAATGAAATGATATAATGTTTATTTAAAGTAGTTTCACTAGATGTAATATATATTCTTTTCAGAATATATGTTAGTTTCAATAACGAAGAATGGAATATCGTTTCCTTCTAACTGAATATCGTTCACTTCATGGATTTCGTATGTTGTATGCTACTCTTTCGCCTTTGAACATCGTAATCATTGTGAATAACCTCCAAAATGTTTTTATTCACATCGGCTTGGTTTAAGTCATTATAAGCCAGTGGAGGTGATATTCATTTTAGATATTTTCATTAGTTTTCAGGTTATGACTGACTTAATTCCTTCTACTTTTTTATTGATGTTTATGTACCTATCATATAAATTTTCGTCAAGATTGACGCGAATATTGCAAAAACTTCTACTCAAGATGCTAACCGAGCGGGAACTTGCCAAATTTGGTCCGCCGATAGTCGGTACATCAAAGAAAAACATTGGCTGAAACAAATTCATTAACACTATTCGTGTTTTGCGCGATACAGTGATACACGAATAGAAGGAACCTAAAGATTTACAACGGTTCTGAACGTATTTATCGAGAGGTTTTGCTAGACAGAATACTTCTCGGTGGTTTGCAATTGCCTTCCGTGAGGTGGCTCCGCATTAATTCGTTGGTACGGCCGGGATTCGATCCACCTTGCGGACTTAGATTTTCGCAATTATTTATATGTCTGATTCCTATTAAAATTTGACATCTCCAGTGGTCCTCATCAGACAAATGAGATGGAATTTAGTATCTTGGGTGTTTATTGATGAACAAAACTATTATAATTCAGGAATTTTAAGTGAAAATTTTGGACAAGGCTGTGGAGGTGTACTCGCGGCAAAGGACGTGAAAACTAATTATCTGCAACATATATTACAAACCAGTTTCTGGAAAAATTTTGCAGCTTAAAACTCCCTACAAATTGAGTCAGGGGGTTAGAAGTTTGAAAATGTTTTTCATGGACTGACTTAAAGTTAGGGAAGTGCATTGAAGTGGTTTCAAACAATTAACAAAACTATATTTGAATTTACTACGTTTATTATCACAAAATATTTTGAAAAATATAACACTGCGATTGCAATTTCTGTCACTAGACCATCATCGGGCAGATTGAGTTAAGAACTGAGTACAGAATAATTATAGATTTGCGCTTACGGGTGGGACAGGATTATTGCAGGTACCTAAATAGACAATAGGAACATATTTCAAGAAGGGCTAATCGAGTGAATTTCACAAATTGGTACAACACAATGTTCTTAGAAAAGTCATTATTGTTTAAATACACTAAATATAGGAGAATATATCGAGTCAATCTGGTCGTTCAGCAAGATATCTTTTGCATTATTATTGAGTTTAAAAATTTCTAATGATTCTAAGTAAGTAAGTTTGGTTCCTTTCGGTAATTTGTGCATGATTAGAAAATTATCTATTTGTGGAAATGGGTGGTGGTTTTCACGGCAATGACAATGATTTGAAAACGTTGAATCCGTTTTATTTTTCAAAAAAGATTGTTGGTGTTCTTTAAATCTTGTCTTGAACGATCGACCAGTCTGACCTATATATACTCCTTTACATACAGGACAAATCAACTTATAAACTCCTGAACTTTCAAATTTTGAAGTGATATCTTTGGCATTGAATAAAAATCCTGATAATAATCAGTTTTGTCTTAGGTTTGAAAGCAAGTTTAATATTACATTTAGGTATGACATTAGCAACTTTTTCTGTTAGAGGACCAAAATATGTTAGCCGAATTCAAAATTTCAAAAATTCTTAGAGGCCATCAGGTTCCAAAACCAAATAAATATTTAGATGACATAAAATCCTTGAAACATAAAATTAAAATTAATAATTTAACTATCACTGAAGCAGATAAATCCGATGCGATAGTAGTTCTCTCAAGAAATGATTATGTTTCCAAAATGAATAATTTTCTTCAAACGGAACAAATTAAACAAATATCTGTCGATCCAACAAATAAATTTCAAAAAACTGTTAGACAAGCACTTCAGGAAATTTCCCCAAATACACTATCAAAACCTAATTTTTCAATAATACATATGAACCCTGGAACTCCAAAACTTTACGGATTAATAAAAACCCACAAAGAAAATAGCCCAATACGACCTGTAGTTTCTCACATAAATAGCCCAACGTATAAATTAGCCAGAGATCTGAATTTCACATTCAGAAAATTAACTAATTTCACTCCAAAATATACAGTAAAGAACTCTGTTGATTTATTACAGAAGCTGAAAAACTTTGTAACTCCTGCTAACTCTTTTCTTGTTAGCTTCGATGTTGATAATATGTTCTCCAATATACCAGCAGATGAGTGTTTACCACTTGTCTTAGATATTTTGCAACAATCCTCTATGGATATTATTAAAATAAATGATATCATTTTCTTATTAGATATATGTCTTAGTCAAAATTACTTCCAGTTTGATAACAAAATTTTTGAACAATCTAGTGGGCTGGCTATGGGTTCCCCCTGAAGTCCGCTTATTGCAGACATTTTCATGTCACATATAGAGAACATAATATTCGATTCTACAAAAGCATCGCATATAAGTTTTTGGCATAGATACGTTGATGATATAATTGCTTGTTTCAAGGACACCGCGAAACAATTAGATCAGTTTTTGAATTATATTAATAGCATTCACCCAAATATAAAGTTCAAAATTGAAAAAGAATTGGATCGACAAATAGACTTCTTGGATTTAACTATCTTTCATAATAATAATACTTTTGAGTTTCGATATATATAGAAAACCAACTTTCACGGATATATGTATTCCGTCGGATTCAAATCATCCCCTTTCCCATAAACATTCAGCTTTTAATTCAATGATCCACACAGCGTTTTCAATTCCATTATCCGTAACAAATTTAGCGAAAGAAATTTCGACTATAAAACTAATTGCGTCAAATAATGGTTTTCATTCAAGTTTGATAGATAAAATGATAAACAAGAAACGTAATCAACTAGCGTACAACAGCATATATCCCCAATTAAAAGTAGAAAAATCGGAAAAATTCACATCTTTAACATATTTTGGTCCTCTAACAGAAAATGTTGCTAATGTCATACCTAAATGCAATATTAAAATTGCTTTCAAAACTAAGACAAAACTCTCAGGATTTTTATTCAATGCCAAAGATATCACTTCAAAATTTGAAAGTTCAGGAGTTTATAAGTTGATTTGTCCTGTATGTAAAGGAGTATATATAGGTCAGACTGGTCGTTCGTTTAAGACAAGATTTAAAGAACACCAACAATCTTTTTTGAAAAATAAAACGGATTCAACGTTTTCAAATCATTGTTATTGCCGTGAAAACCACCACCCATTTCCACAAATAGATAATTTTCAAATCATGCACAAATTACCGAAAGGAACCAAACTTACTTACTTAGAATCATTAGAAATTTTTAAACTCAATAATAATGCAAAAGATATCTTGCTGAACGACCAGATTGACTTGATATATTCTCCTATATTTAGTGTATTTGAACAATAATGACTTTTCTATAACATTGTATTGTACCAATTTGTGAAATTCACTCGATTAGCCCTTCTTGAAATATGTTCCTCTTGTCTATTTAGGTACCTGCAATAATCCTGTCCCACCCGTAAGCGCAAATCTATAATTATTCTGTACTCAGTTCTTAACTCAATCTGCCCGATGATGGTCTAGTGACCGAAATTGCAATCGCAGTGTTATATTTTTCAAAATATTTTGTGATAATAAACGTAGTAAATTCAAATTTAGTTTTGTTAATCATGTTAAATTATCACGTAGTAACGACGGATACCATCAACTATTTAAAAAGGTTTCGAATAATTTATTTTCACTGTGGTTTTTGAGGATTTGCGCTCCTCCACTGCTCCTGCTGACTGAGTTAGAGGGTTGAGACTTTGTTAGTGTATTTAGTTCATACATGGGAAGTAAACACTATGTGTTCAATTTATTCTACCGCTGCAATTTTAAAAGTCTTGGAACTTGACCATATAGGATCCTCATATATGGTCATATAATCTCGATGTCAGTTATGCCCAACTGAATTGGCGCAATCTTGGTCAATGTGACCCTTGGAAATTACCCATTCAGTAGAACTTCCCCTATATTTAACATATTTTCGATTAATTGAGAGAAATTTTGATGAGAGAAATAGTTTGAGAAGGATGAGTCACTTCATCTGGAATATCAACAGGCATGTAACTACACCAAGGTGTATGCAACTATGTTAAGGGGCATGTAAGTTGCATAATATTTTCATGAAGTTCCATTAACTAGTGATGAAATACTGAGAACGATGGAATACATCCGGATCTTATCCAAATTTTTTTCTATTTTAGAACCCATTGTTGCATGGCACTAACCAATGTTTTACACCTCTTTAATACATACGTCAGAGAAATATGTCTTGATATGCATGAATTACCATTTCAGGCACATACAAACATATTTTCCAAGAGGCAGCTCCCTCTCTGTAATTATTTCGCAGTTACATGTGTTTTTCAAAATGGTGACGATGGATCAGCTGCTTGGCAGTATTATTGTAGATTGAATAATAGTTTTGAGTTCATCCACGTAAGTTTCTACCTAATAAAAATTTTATTTGTAAAAAATATACTTCTAGTAACTGCCTCATAGTGGCAAGTACTCGTATTTTTGAATAATTGACATTTTTCAACTAAAAATTAATTTGTGCCATATATGGAGCATTATGCAATTCAAGTATACTCGTATCTGATTTGACCATATTGTGCCATATATGGAACATTATGCAGTTCAAGTATATCTGACTTGACCATATCTGCAGATTATGAATTTAGAAGATGTGAAAGAAATCTTTCTTTCATGTATTATGGATGTATTATTTTAAGCATAAAAAAAAATAGTTTTACATAATCTTAATCCAAATGAAAGTGAAGCAATTATATCAGATGAAGATGAAATATTGGTTATATGAAATATTTTTAATAACTGAGATTGAATTCTCGCACATCACTTGGTGAAACATCATAAAGAATAGAGTATAAACTTTAAAATAAAATACACTTGGCTTATGTTTCACTATATAATAGTGTAACATAAGCCAAGTGTGTTTTATTTTATAGTTTATACTTTACTCGAAATATTTTTAGTTAATTTTGCATGCTGTCCCTTATTCGGCACAAACCAGATTTATTCTTTTTTTGACGAAGAATATTATGTTTTATTTTTTTAAATATTTTTCCTACTGTTTCTTTTTTTCATCAATTTCAATGAAATCATGCATTAAGGGGTTAAACCTGAAACAGTTTGAGTTACATGAAAAAAAAACAGTCTAAAGAGATTCCAAATTTTGACTGTGAAATCTTTATTTCGCACTTAAAATATCTTTCGATTTGAATTTTTATTCAAAAATTAATGATCTAGATGCATAGCTGGAAGTTTCTACCCACATTACGTCTAACTTGTGCTTTTATTGTAGATACAAAATAGTTCACACAAAGTAATTTACTCGATATCTCCTCATATTAATAATCATAACAATTCTTGAAGTCTGGTTAATTCCTTCATAACGTATTTTACAGATATTAGATACTCTACCGTGTTTCAATAGATTAGCTTATTTTTAGGAATTCTAGATGGCAGAGTCAATAGATAGCCTGATCTGTTAAACCACAGTTCAATACTAAGTTGAAACCACTGAGTTGACGAAACGCGCATAAGTCATTATCAGACTTGTGTTAACTTATGCTAAGTATAATCATTGAGAAAAATAAACCGAAATTACATAAAAATGATAAATCAGGAGTTTATAGACTAGAGTGTAATTCATGCCCTAAGTTTTATATATTTCAGACGTGAAGATTTGTTTATAGTAGAATCAAAGAACACGAAAGAAGTTATATTGATAACAAGAGCCACTTCCATTATTCTAACCATTTAATAGAAGAAACACCCCTAATTTCAATATTTTGCATACCGAATCAATGGAAATTTTAAAACATAAATCTTCAGACCTTTTACTCAATGAGCAAAGTGAACTTGGTAATTCCCTCTTATTAAACCTAGTATTTGAAACCACTTAATAGTTATTGGTATTGGTAGGTGTGGATGGTGACCGATGCGCTGCGACCTTATTAGATCTATTGTGCCCCATCTTCTGCTTCTCGATGTGTTCTCGTTTTACAGCAGCCTCTCAAGCCTCAATACCTTCAGGAATTTGGGGATTTTAAGGGGGCCTATCCGTGGTATTTCTCCTACAGTCAGCTGGTATGATCCCAGTGTGTTCAGTCTTTCATAATGCACAGCATAGCACTCCATCAGTATATGGTGGGGTGTTTCTGGACGTTCCTTGCAGAATCTGCAGGTGCTGTCCCCCTCTAAACCTAGCTTCCTTAGGTGTTCTTTGAGTCTGCAATGCCCCGTAAGAAATCCTGTGATTGTCTTTAGACTAGTTTTGCTGAGGTTAATCAGTGTCTTCGATCTTGCTCGGTTGAACTTTCCGAGAAGATCTTTGGCCTGCCTCAGTCCTGGAAGTCTTTGCCAGTATATTGCTCTCATTGCTTCTTCAGCTTTATTGAGTTCTTCTTGGAAGTAAGATTTTCCAAGTCCGCAGAAAGGTTCTGGCCCGATTAATGGCGTTGACGCACCCTTTCGTGCCAGGGCGTCTGCTTGTTCATTACCCTTCACTCCGACGTGCCCCGGCACCCAGAGGAACTTAATAGTTAACTATTCCAAATAAGTCAATACCTGTTATACCGTTCTTGGAATCATAAATACAATCCTCTGTTATTTATACCTATCAGTAGAATATTTCAGATAATATAATCGCTATGAAATATTTTAACAATTAGTTTGTAAGTAAATCTGATGAAGAGACTGTGTTGTCGAAACAACTGTCATTTAATTGTAAATATAGTTTAAATTAAGTTCAAATAAACGTGTTCTCATTACTTAGTTTTCTGATATTTGAACTTACATCACATAATTATCAAAAAGTAAATTTCTATTTGTATTTCAACATCCGCCAGTAGCGAATATTTATTTTCAAAAACATATTTTTAATAATACAATACATTATATAACTGTTTAGAATTTTTTTTAATTTAAAAATGTTATTTTGTGAATCAATTCTGAGAATTCTAAAATTCTACGTTAATCTAAAGGCTGAATTTGTATTATTAGAAGAAATATTATTTTAATTTTCTTTTTGATGATATTTCAATATTATCACTGGAATTTGAATGCACTTATAGCATTAAGAGAACATTAAGAGGTAAATGAGGTATAATTTAGGTAAATAATCTTTTGAAGAAGTGTCTACCATAATCTAAAGAATGAATTTGGATTATTAGAAACAACAAATAATCTTTGGAAGGATTAAGAGAAGGAATTAACAAATAAATGAGGTATATTTTAGGTAAATAATCATTTGAAGAAACGAAATGTCTATAATGACCATTTTAAGTACCTCCTATATTTTTAAATATAAATACTGATGATTGAATCAGTTCATTTTATGATCAGTTTTTAAAATGGAGTTAGTTTCGAAACGTGGTAAACCTTTGTATAGTAGCAATGGCTACTGCTATGTTTTCGACAAGTTATATTTTGTGAATTAATAATCAGGTTTTTAATTTCTGTAATGGGCCTGTACTGTGAAATTTAAGTAACTTCTGCGTTTAAGTGTTTTTATTGTTCTTAAATGGTTACAAGCAATTTAGTATAAAAATTTCGCAATTTCTTATAGGGAATTTCATTCTCTACAAACAAGTCTGGCGCCCAAATGTCTCGCGCCCAACTGTCCAGGCGCCCAAAAGACCCGCGTCCAAACGGCCACGCCCGATCGGCCGCGCCCAATTAATATCCTAGACCAGGGATGGCGAACCAATGGCACACGTGGTACGTTTGAAAATTTTGATGGCACGCACAAAAACAAAATTAAAAATTATTAACCCTTTCTTTCCCACAGATGCGATATGGCGTCATATTTTTCACAGCGAATTGCAACCAACATTACTTGTAGTTATATTTGTTGCACGTGGCAATATTTGTTCACATTCATAGATGGTAAAACAGATTAAAGGATGCTTCGCTGCATGGGCACCATACTTATTCGATGATTTCGAAAACAGAGAAAAAATTATTCAAAGAATTGAAGACATGCCGATAGCTGGGAATACAGTGAAAAAGAGAATTTTGAGTTTGGAGGAAAATATAAATTTTCAACAAAAAATTCATATAGTCTTGCAATTTTATATCCATTTGCCTTGACGAGTCTACCAACGTATTAGGCTCTGCTCGCTTAATAATTTTTGTACGTTATTTTGTTCAAAACAATATTAAAGAAGAGTTAATAAGTTTATCAACATTATCAATAACAACAAAAGGATTAGACATTGTAATGCAGGTATAGATGCATTGGAAAAAAGAGAAATATGTCCTTCTAATTGTGTCAGTTACAACTGACGGTGCCCGCAACTTAACTGGACGGGAAAATGGATTTATGAATTTATTAACATAACGTATTGGACACATAATTCTTGATTTTCATTGCATTATTCACCAACAAGCGGTATGTGCCAAAACAGGTTCAAAAATGTTTGATGATATTTTGAATTTTGTAAAAAAATTAGTCAATTTTATATCAGCGCAAGAATTGTTAAAAGAAGTAAACTCGTTTTATTTGTTTATTTAATTATACTTACGTATAGTTTCAACACGCTAACATTTCAAATGAAATTATTTTGGCACTTTACCTATTTAAAAAAGAATTTTTATGACTTTGTGGCACAGACATCAAAAAAGGTTCGCCAGCCCTGTCCTAGACCCACAGTTTTTACATTATACTTAATAACTATACTCCACTAATGTAGTATTCCTTTCGCCGTGAGAAAGTGAATATTTATATATGCGAAAAAAGTCTTGAAAGCTCATGATTTAGATTTCAAATATCGAGAAGTTTCATCATAGAAATATCAATTTATGACACTCTCTGAAACAAGAACGATGTCAGTTGGTTTCAATCAGAATAACTTTATATTAAAAACACGAATCGATCCGTGCTGAAACCACTTCTGAAACAAACTACGTAAGGCGTTTTGTTTACCACTATATCCGGAGTATCTCTACGTATATTCGCCTGGAAAAGTTTCCAAGGATATTTATTTAATGATTGGGAGTTGATATCTCCGCAAAATGTTTTCGACGTGCTTCGTTTTAGGAACAAAAGTTTCAGGTTTTCTGATTAAATTTCAGTTAACTCCAGTATAGATACTGCGACTGAATGAATGCACATTTACGTGATTGAAAATGAAGGATCATGTCCGGAAAAAGCTTGATTTTCTTCCATTGAAGGATTTCTACTGAGTACACAATTTTCGTTCATTTGATTGTATATAACTACATGAACGCATTTTGAATAACTATTTCTATAATTAACCGAGAACCATTCGAATGAGATTAGGTTCTCCCATAAAATTAAAAAAATAAAAATAAAAATAGCATTTCCAGTAATATAAAAAGATAGATTGACTGGGCCGATACTTGGTGTAAATTAATAAACATATTAAAAAAATGGTTAATAATAACAATTTACACATTTATTAAAAGAAATAACGCATGACGCACGTTTCGGTGGAACTTCACCTTCTTCAGATGCTAATGGCGAACTAACTATGATTCTCTGTTATATCGGCAACAAGAAATGACAAATTGTGTAGCAGGGGTAAATAGAAAGATGGTTACAAATAATTATTAGAATAGGAAAAACCAATTCTGAACTGCTAGTCTGGTAGTTCGGTAATTTTGAAAAGATTAAGAAGGGGGCTTGAGGTATGATAGTTTTGGCTATTCAATAGGAGACCGAAATGCTTGTATTTTTTTATCTGTAATGATTCTAAAAAATTAAGTCTAATTCCCTTACTTTCAGTATTTAATATTTTGAAATCGAAATTGAATGTGTGATTTTCTTGGATTAAATGGTTTGCTTAATGTGAATTCGACTTCTGACTAACAAATTTACGTTTGTATTCAAAAATTCTAGTTTGAAAACTTCTGAAAGTTCTACCAATGTAAACCTTATCACAATCACCACAATTAATTTTATAAACTCCTGATTTATTATCATTATGAACTTCTGATATATTATTTTTTATATGATTTCCTAAATTTAGGAAATCATATAAAAAATAATAACGTTATTTCTTTTAATAAATGTGTAAATTGTTATTTTAAATCATTGTTTAAATATTTAAAAAGATACTCAAAAATTTGAAATGAATTTTTACTATATTATTTTAAGCGATAGACAATCACGCTACTCTTTTTATTGACATTTTTCTAGAATATTCTTCAATGAACAAAGAACGAATAATAAAAATTACTCACCGATCACGTACATATAACCAGAAACCATCATAGTGTAGAAATTAGGCGAATCAGTTGAAACTTCACATTTATATCGACCAGTGACGTCCGGTTGAACATGTCTTAAGACTACTTCATTCGAATTCGACTTGCTCAACTGTAATAAATACTTTTATCAAAATATCTATTTTCGAAACGAGTTATTAACATTAAATATTAACCAAAATTTTTTAAGTTAACAAGAAAAATGATTAGAGTGTGTTGAAATTTAGAGAATTTTAATATAATATTAATAGAATTTACTCTTCACTTATTGATATATGGATTTCTATGTTTTTGTCTATTTCATTGACAATAACAACCGTCCAAGAAACAAGATAAACCTTAAATGAAAGCTTTGAATATTTAGTCAAATAATGAAATTATTCATATATTAATAATATATATTGTATATATATATATATATATATATATATATATATATATATATATATATATATATATATATATATATATATATATATAATCTCTTGATAATTATTAGCAATAACAGGCTGGTTGAATCTTAAAAAACTCGATTGAATTAATAAAAATTTCATTAAAAACAGCTACTTCCATATAAACGAACTATACCGATAATTTTTGCTTTACTTGTTTAATATTTTCCCAAAACTAATTTTCTTTTTTAATATCAATTTACTCTTTCTAAGATCTCTCGGATGGAATTAATCGCCTCCGTGGCAAAGTTTGACCAAATCTCCCATACCGGAGAGTTCAAACAATAAACCACAAATAAGTGATTTTCTTCCATAACAGAGGATTTTATTTATTAAACTATTTTCATCTCCAAATTTTCAATCCAATACTTAGCTACGCCGTTCTGATGAGGACCAAAGAGTCCGAAACACGTGTCAACGGCTGCTTCCATATAAACGTTCTATACCGATAATTCTGCTCTACTTTTTTAATATTTTCCCGTGACTAATTTCTTTCTGTTAAATAAATAGTACCCTATTATTATTATTTTCGAACATTACATAGGTAAAGGTTTCTGTAGTTTCCCTTGCCTTCTAATGAAACAATTTTGAATGTTAATATTAGACTGAAAGAATTTTTAACAAGACAGATCAATATTCAATTTTATCAAGTCAATAAATGTCAAAGAATTTCAATTTTGTTCAAAAATTTTGAATAACTATGAATGTCATAGTGAAACGTCAATTTATTAATTAAATCGAGTTTTTTTAAGATTCAACCAGCCTGTTATTGCTAATAATTATCAAGAGATTAAAAATAAATCACAGGCAACAACAATTCGAATAAATATATATATATATATATATATATATATATATATATATATATATATATATATATATATATATATATATATATATATATATATATAGAGAGATATAGAGATTTGGTTTGATATTTGGTTGTTCCAGGTTCGTAAAAATACTTTAAATTACTAGATTAATTCGTTCAATAGACGTTTCAGGAGTAGTACTCCCTTCCTCAGTATCTTAGTATAGACAATAAAATAAACATAAAAATAAAAACATCTAGAGTATGAAACAATATCGTCAAACAATTATTATAATATATATTTTGAAAATGATTTGCCTGGCATGTCAAATAAAGAAAATCATTTTCAAAATATATATTATAATAATTGTTTGACGATATTGTTTCATACTCTAGATGTTTTTATTTTTATGTTTATTTTATTGTCTATACTAAGATACTGAGGAAGGGAGTACTACTCCTGAAACGTCTATTAAACGAATAAATCTAGTAATTTAAAGTATTTTTACGAACCTGGAACAACCAAAAATCAAACCAAATCTCTATAATATAAATGACCAGGTAATAAAGAGAAGTGAGAAATATTTAATATATATATATATATATATATATATATATATATATATATATATATATATATATATATATATATATATATATATATATATATATATATATATATATATATATATATATATATATTATATATATAATTCTTGCCTGCGTTGAATTTTCATTTACTTACCTTTTTTTGGTAATAACTAGCCATTTGAGTTAGAAGAAGAGTTTATTGAACAGTTTATATTTCATCATGAAATTAGTGACTTTCTAAAACCTGTTGTTGGATTAAAATTAAAATGGCGTTCATTAATTTGGAAAAATACCAGGTTCAGCCGTCTTTAAGTAAAGTTACTAATTATATGATGAAGTTGACCTACCTGAGAGGGGTCCTTAGTTCAGGTGATGTAATCGAGGAATTTTTTTTTTGTGCTGATACATAAATTATTGTGTTTTAGTTGATGCTCTTTGTGAGATAAATTAAATCTGTATATATTGTACTATTGTAAATTTGTATAGCCATTCCATAATTTAGATCTAATTCAAATGGCCTGTTATTGCTGAGAAAAGATATATATATATATATATATATATATATATATATATATATATATATATATATATATATATATATATATATATATATATATATAATTTACTATATATTATATTTATTTATTCGTGAACGATTGAAGTTCGACTGCTATTAGAAAATATCCCGTGGAGTAATGAGGATTCATCATGTTGAAATAAATAGAATTCAATGTAGGTATATAATCTTTTTTTCGACTGAAATATACTATGAATGATACTTGACAATTTTTGTAATAAAATTAACCAGTTTCATACTAGTAGTGTATTTAAATATTTTGGTATATCTAGTTTTATTCTTACACTATTTCATTAAATCTAATAATACTTACATCAACATCGATACCACGTAAAGGAAAAACGTGGGTGTTTGGAAGTTCTTTTGGAATGAACCTGAAGAACTCCTTGGTACCTTTGTACCACTTCACGGTATACAACTGCTCACCTTCCAAGTCATACAGACATTGAAACGTTACTGTGTCCATAATACGAGCAGCTTGAGGAATGGTTACTTTTACATCTTTAAGAGCTTCTGCTAAACCTGTAAAAAAAAGAAAAACGATTTTATTTTACCGTTATCTTATAAGTGTTAATCTTAATGTCAAAGAAATCAAGTTGGGCACTAAAGTAGCAAGAAGTAATGTATACGAAAGTGTTGAAGAACGAATGCATGAAAAATGTGAAGAGCTCAGTGGGAATTTTTTGTTTTATTTTCATTTCAATTGAGTGAAGGATTTAAGATTTCGCTCTTTGCCAATATTTTAAATGATATTCGCATTAAATTAGGAAGCGATTTTGTCTATAAGCACGACTATTAGCAATGTAAGAGGCCTCATTATTTTCTGTTATTATCTATAGTAGAAGTCAAACTTTGCTAGGAATAATTCAAGTTAATTGAACAACTATAATTTACACTTTTTTCATCAGATTCAACCAATTTTACGTGTCTTATAATCCTAGTGCTATCTACTTGATTGAGTAGATTTACTTCTACCCTATAAATTAATTTTTCACCGTATTTGAAGGCTCCTATTTTATATGACAAAATACCATGAATATTTATTCAGAAATAATTTAGTTCAAACATAAATGATGAAAGCTGTTGTCGTTAAAGATTACCAACTCCGAAAATATTCCTTGTGAATTTATGGGAATTTTACTACTTATTCTCAATAGACAGTTCATTTCATCTGATACAAATAAAATGAAAACTCATTCAATATATTGAACTAATTTCTCAAGATAAATCGGTTGAAATAGAATATGTAGAAATTATTCATATAAAAATCTGAAAATATTCTAGTCTATCTAGAAGAAAAAATGAATCAAGGTTTCAGTATATATTTACAACCATTTTCAAATTATATTTCATCATTCAGAATCTTTCTGCACTCAATCATATTCAATATCCTAAAATATGTTTAATGAACTGTCAGAAAGGTATTAATTTCAAGAAATAAATAGTGTCACATATTACATTAGATATCAAGAGTTACTATCAGTTATAAATGACCCTCTAAACTAGGGTCATGTGCCATTAATTACGGCCCGCTGTGCTTTGAATTGCGGCCCGCTGTGTCATCAATTACGGCCCGCTGTACCATTAATTCTGGCTCGCAAAAGCATATTAGATAAAAAAACAGAAATTTTCTTTTCATATGGTTCTTGTGAAAAAGGTTTCATAATACAGTAGAAATAAACTTCTACGGAATACCTATGCAGTAATATAATTTAAACCAAACGATATTTTGCTATGAAAAAATGTCTCTTCATTCACAATAAATATGTGATTTGTACTATAACTGAAGAGAATTCTCAACGTCCAAAATTTTCAAAGCAGATAGCTCTTCTTACGAATTTGACTGATCCCCTTAACAGTTTGAACTTGAGCCTTTCAAATTTGATTGAAATAATTGATGAAGTTTGGAATAAGCTGAAAATATTCATCCAATCATTGGAAAAGAAAAATCACAAAATTTCAAGGTTCGCCATCATGTGATTTTTATACTTTAGTATGAATTGGGGATCATAGATTATAAAATTTATATATTTTATGAGTATTGAACTCCACGAATACTTAAGCTTAATTTTTAAATTTCAAAATTTCCTCTACAAATTTCAAAATTTTAATTTTGGTGGAGGCCTTGATAGGCTTTGAGCTCATAGGCTGCAGCCTACTTATGTATATATATATATATATATATATATTTATATATATATATATATATATATATATATATATATATATATATAGTTTTACTACATTTATCAGTATTTAAAATATATATTTCAGTGTTTTGATTCTCTGGTCACTTTTAATGAGTAACCTGTACCTTACGGTAAACAAATGTCGAAACGAGTAAATTATTGTCTATTTTATGAGTGAAATTTTATTTATTAAAATTTTGCTATAAACTCACGTTATATACCTATATATATATATATATATATATATATATATATATATATATATATATTTATATATATATATATATTTTTTTATATATATTTATATATATATTTATATATATATATATATATATATAGTTATATTAATAATTATTAATATAAATTATATATATATATATATATATATATATATATATATATATATATATATATATATATATATATATATATATATATATATATATATATATATATATATATATATATATATATATATATATATATATATATATATATATATATATATATATATATATATATATATATATATATATATATATATATATATATATATATATATATATATATATATATATATATATGTATTTTTTTTTATCGAACAGTTAACGCTTCGTCGCAAAATTGCTGACTTTCTCAAGATATGTAGGTATACAAAGTAAGTCTTATGACTCATGCGTGGTACAGTCTTCAGAAGTGGATTGTTTGATGGAAGAGAGAGTGTTTGTTTGTTATTGAAACCATAGCCCAGAAAAAATTGTTGAGGTATTTTAAAAAATTTGTTGGAATTTTCCACAGTTATCTGTAACGAGTTTTTCTATGCATAAACAATATTTTAGTTATATATTTATTTCAAGAAATATATATATTTATACATTTCAAGAAAAAATTGAACGATAAGTATTGCGTTTTCCGTGAAATAACTTTTGATATTCTTATTCAATTTAAAAGAAAAATGCTGGCCAAGAAGGTTTTTTCTGGCGACAACGCTTACTAGTAGATATAATGAAAAAGATTCACAAACATCACTCTTATATTAACAGTATGTCATTCGTGATAATTAGAAAATTATGAATCTAGATGAATATATAATCATCTATACTAGATTATAGTTTTTCAAGTAAAGCTTTAGCACTCTGTGTTTCGAATGTAATCATTATCGGACTATTGTTTATGAAAACAATACAACTACTATTTTGGATTAATCAATCCGCTGCTAAAATTGGTACTATTAATTATGAGGTATCCAGTTATAGCAACATAGGTCTGTTTATTAGGAATGATATTTTATTTGTAACGAAAGTATGGGAATTGAACATTTTTAAAGGAGTGGCGAATGAATCCATTTGTAGTCAACTAGAGCTGCTGTAGATTGAACATCTATATACTACGTGGAATCCGCTAAATATAAAAAATATCATAAAGAAAAATAGAATACTGCTCCAAAGGAATTCGACACCCCAGTGGCGCCATCTCTATTCTACAAAAAGTAAAATTAAGGTATGTCGTGTTATGCGAGTTCCATTAAGTTAGCATTAAACTGTTCTCTTCTTATGGACATAATATTAAAAATGGTCATTGCTCGGGCATTACAACTGCAGATTTTGTTGCAGAATTACCAGCTTTTTGTCTGGCCCCTGCTCAGTGTAAAAATTTTTCCGCTGGCAACTGGAAAATGTAGCGTTTTTTATTATTATGTTTGCATCAGTCTGCGCTACATTGTAATAACGATGGCTATCTGGAGAATTATTCTGTTGCTCGGTGAATATCTGTATTCGTTTTTCTCGATTTTCAGTGTGGTCGGGACGATCATAAAGAACGAAACATTTTCAACTAACTATTCCCAAAAGAAACATACTTTCATTCTTTTTAATATATGGTTTATTTGATGGTAGTATAAAATAGAATTGAATATATTCACAACCGAATAGAATAATATAGAAAATATGGGGACCCATAACATTTATATTATATATATATATATATATATATATATATATATATATATATATATATATATATATATATATATATATATATATATATTTAGAGTAAAAATGAATTTTCCTCACTAAGTTTCTAGTACTTCTCATGAGATTGTTAACAATTAAACTTTTGGATATTCGTTGATTGGTGAATCGACCATAGTGTTCGAGTTGATTTATTCTTAGTACCTAAAAATATTTTAACTTTCTATTTTCCATATTTATGAAACCTAATTGAGTAATATAGAGAAATAATAATACTTTTTATTTTAATAATTCTTCTACCTTAAAACTTGTCTTATTGTTACTAGAAATATATAATTAATTCCTTCATGTCTTGCAACTATATTTGAGGTTTCAAATGTGGCCCTTGACGCTTTGTAAATTTGATACCCCTATTCTAAACTATACTGACTCTAAACTCGGTATCTGTTATTCGTACCAAGCACAAAGAAAATGAATTTCTAACAGCCTTTATACCCTCAGTAAGTATTAAACTTCAGTTGGGAAACTTTTTCTCTATCATATCACGAATGTAGGTCCCTAATGAAGAGATCTCCAAGGAAATGATATAAAGACAACTCGCGAAAGCCATAAGCAAGAGTCATTCACTGGGAATAACGTGAGGAATATAAAGGGAAAACTAACGGAGAATTCTTATCGCGTACCAAGTTGCGATTAGTTCCACAATATAACGGAAAAAACAAATTTTACTTTCTGAAACTTTTTTATATTGGTTTTATTGGTGAACAATATTGGAAGAAACGATGCAGTCGATGTGCTGAGGAATCTATTCATCTATTCGGAGCCATTCAGTTCGAAACGAACGATTCTATTTGGGTGAGTTTACAGAATGAACCAGTTTTTCGAACTTTTCTACGATTTTTATTATATACCTGCCATTCGTGCTACAGTCTACTTTTATTTACACAAACTTCGCTGTCAAACACGTGATAATGTAGGGAAGAATCAGATGTTCAATATTCGCCGTTTTTTGATAGCACTCTTATCGGAAAGTATTGATTATTGCACTGTATCTAAAATCAATGCAGAGGTTCAAGAGTTAATTTTCAATTCGTTTCTCACCTCAATATGAACAATATATCCGAATGAAAGCTCTCTAGAGCCTTGTGGAGGGGAAACGAAGAGAAAAAAAAGGTTTTAGGAGGATTTTTGATACTACAAAGCTTCAACAAATTGAGTTAGATATTCGAAAACTTGTATGTGGATGTAGTGATTATTGAAGAAGTAATTTTCGGGGGTTTCAGTTTTTTCCTCAAATAGCTGCTATTTTTATGAGGAAGCTTATTGCATTTTTGCGTGTTTTCAAGTTGCTGCATCTCTACAGCCTTTTTAAATGCTGAGTTTAATGTAGTTTGAACTGAAGCTAATGAACCGAGGTGATGTTAGCTCCCGGCCGGCCAGCTCCAAGCGTCACTTTTCCATCGCGGTCATATTCATGGAACTAGCCCTTTTAGGTTACTTATTCGGACAAAAAAAATATGCACGATAAGTACTGTCTTTTCTCTATGTGAACATATAATTTTCGTTCTTGGCCGCCCATCGACTGAGCCCAAAAAAAAATATATAAATATTGGTTCGATCGCAATGATTACTTATATTTCGGTTCATGGAGCTGGCCCTTTTGAATTCATATATCCAAACGGAAAATTTTGTATAAAAAGTACCTTCTTTTCTTCATGTAAACATCTAGTTTTGGTTCTAGGCCAGGCATTATTTAAGCCAAAAAAAAATTATAAATATTGGTTCGACCGCTATCATTATTTATATTTCGTCTCATGGAGCTGGTCCTTTTGAAGTCACATATCCGAACGAAAAATTTTGTATGGTAAGTAATTTCTATTACTTTTGTAAAATATCAATTTTGGTTCTTGGCCATGCATTGTTTAAGCCAAAACAAAATTATAAATATTGGTTCTTCCGCTATGATTATTTATATTTCGTCTCTCGTAGCTGGCCCTTTTGAAGTCACATATCCGAACGACAAATTTTGTATGGAAAGTACTATCTATTCTCTATGTAACCATTTAATTTTGGTTCTTGAGCTGGCATTGTTTAATCAAAAAAAAATTATAAATATTGGTTCTACCACTATCATTATTCATATTTCGTCTCATGGAGCTGGCCCTTTTGAAAACACATATCCGAACGGAAAATTTTGTATGGAAAGTCCTTTCTATTTTCTATGTAAACATCTAATTTTGGTTCCTGGTCGGGCATTGATTAAGCCAAAAAAAAATTATAAATATCGGTTCTACCGCTATCATTATTTATCTTTCGTCTCTTGGAGCTGGCCCTTTTGAAGTCACATATCCGAACGGAAAATTTAGTATGGTAAGTACTTTCTATTTTTCTTATAAACTTTTAATTTTGGTTCTTGGCCGGGCATTGTTTAAATAAAAAAAAAATTATAAATATTGTTTCTACCGCTTTCATTATTTATAATTCGTCTCATGGAGCTGGGCCTTTTGAAGTCACATATCTGAACGACAAATTTTGTATGAAAAGTACTATCTATTCTCTATGAAACCATCTAATTTTGGTTCTTGGCCGGGCATTGTTTAACCAAAAAAAAATTATAAATATTGGTTCGACCGCTATCATTATTCATATTTCGTCTCATGGAGCTGGCCCTTTTAAAGTCACGTATCTGAACGGAAAATTTTGTATGGAAAGTACTATCTATTCTCTATGTAACCATCTAATTTTGGTTCTTGGCCGAGCATAATTCAACCAAAAAAAAATTATAAATATTGGTTCGACCGCCATCATTATTCATATTTCGTCTCATGGAGCTGGCCCTTTTGAAGTCACATATCCGAATGAAAAATTTTGCATGGCAAGTACTTTGTATTCTATTTGTAAACATTTAATTTTGGTTCTTGGCCGGGCATTATTCAAGCCAAAAAAAAAAATAAATATTGATTCGACCGCTATCATTATTTATATTTCGTCTCATAGAGCTGGCATTTTTGAAGTCACATATCCGAACGGAAACTTTTGTATGGAAAGTACTTTCTATTCTCTATGTAATCAACTAATTTTGGTCCTTGGCCAGGCATTATTTAAGCAAAAAAAAATTATAAATATTGGTTTGACCGCTATCATTATTCATATTTCGTCTCATGGAGCTGGCCCTTTTGAAGCCACATATCCGAACGGAAAATTTTGTATGGAAATTACTTTCCGTTTGAATATTTGAACCCTTAAGGGCCAGCTCCATGATCCGAAAAAGACTCATCATAGCGATAGTACCAATATTGATTTTTTTTTGTGGCTCATCGAATAGGCGGCCAAGAACAAAAATAAGAAGTTCATATAGAAAAAAGAATTAACTTTACGCGAAAAATTATTTGTTCGATTATGTGAAACCTAAAGGGCCAGCTCCATGAACCGAATTATGACCAATCATAGCGATCGAACCAATATATATAATTTTTTTTGACGGCCAAGAACAAAAATCACATTTTCCGTTTGAATAATGTTAACCCTTAAGGGCTAGCTCCATGAAACGAAATATGACTAAACATAGCGATCGAACTAATATTTGTAATTTTTTTTCGTTTAGCGAATAAGCGGGCAAAAACAAAAATTAGATGTTAACACAAAAAAAAGGATTTTTTTCTTACGCAAAATTTTCTGTTCGAATATGTGACTTCAAAAGGGCCTGCTCCAAGAGAAGAAATATAAATAATGATAGCGGTAGAACCAATATTTATATATTTTTTTTGGCTTAAACTATGCCCGGCCAAGAACCAAAATTGAAAGTTTACAAGAAGAATAGAAAGTACTTACTATACAAAATTTTCCGTTCGGATATGTGACTAAAAAAGGGCCAGCTCCATGAGAAGAATTATGAATAATGATAGCGGTCGAACTAATAATTAAAATTTTTTTTGGCTTGAATAATACCCGGCCAAAAACCAAAATCAGATAGTTACATGAAGAATAGATAGTACTTTCTACACAAAATTTTCCGTTCGGATATGTGACTTCAAAAGGGCCAGCTCCAAGAGACGAAAATATAAATATTGATAGCGGTAGAACCTATATTCATAATTTTTTTTTGGCTCGAACAATGCCCGGCCAAGAACCAAAATTAATTTTTTGCAAGAAAAATAGAAAGTGCTTACCATACAAAATTTTCCGTTCGGAAATGTGACTTCAAAAGGGCCAACTCCATGAGACGAAATATGAATAATGATAGCGGTCGAACCAGTATTTATAATTTTTTTTTTGGTTGAATAATGCCCGGCCAAGAACACAAATTAGATGGTTACATAGAAAATAGATAGTACTTTTCACACAAAATTTTACGTTTGGATATGTGACTTCAAAAGGGCCAGCTTCAAGAGACGACATATAAATAATGATAGCGGTAGAACAAATATTTATAATTTTTTTTTGGCTTAAACAATGCCCGGCCAAGAACCAAAATTAAATTTTTGCAGAGAGAATAGAAAGTACTTACCATACAAAATTTTCCGTTCGGATATGTGATTCAAAAGGGCCAGCTCCATGAGACGAAATATGAATAATGATAGCGATCGAACCAATGTTTATAATTTTTTTTCGCTTGAATAATGCCCGGCTAAGAACCAAAACGAAAGGCTTACATAGGGAATAGATAGTACTTTCCATACAAAGTTTTCCGTTCGGATATGTGACTTCAAAAGGGTCAGTTCCAAGAGACGATATATAAATAACGACAGCGGTAGAACCAATATCTATAATTTTTTTTTGGCTTAAACAATGCCCGGACAAGAACCAAAATCAAAAGCTGACATAGAGAATAGAAAGGACTTTCCATACAAAATTGTCCGTTCGGATATGTGACTTCAAAAGGGCCAGCTCCATGAGACGAAATATGAATAATGATAGCGGTCGAACCAATATTTATAATTTTTTTTGGCTTATATAATGCCTGGCCAAGAACCAAAATTAAATGTTCACATGAAGAAAAGAAGGTACTTTTCACACAAGATTTTCCGTTTGGATATATAAATTCAAAAGGGCCAACTCCATGAACCGAAATATAAGTAATCATTGCGATCGAACCAATATTTATATGTATTTTTTGGGTTCGGTCAATGGGCGGCCAAGAACGAAAATTATATGTTTACATAGAGAAAAGAAAGTACTTATCGTGCATAATTTTTTTGTTCGAATAAGTAACCTAACAGGGCCAGCTCCATGAATATGACCGTGGTGGAAAAGTGACGCTTGGAGCTGGCCGGCCGGGAGCTAACATCACCTCGGTAGCTAATGATGTGGCCTTTTGGTATGTTAAATCTTTTCTCTCGTCGCCATAATATTCATTTAGAAATAAAAGGAATTTCACGACTGATTTGCAGTTTTCATTTTTAATCATTAGAGTGAGGACAAAGTCGACCCAAATTAAGGAGCATACTATTTTTTTGGTTGATTATTGTGAAAAAAAAAATGTATTTATTTATATTTATATATATATATATATATTTATATATTTTTATATTTATATCTATATATATATATATATATATGTATATATATATATATAAATAAATATAAATATATATATATATTAAAATATATATATATATATAAATATAAATAAATATATATATATATATATATATATATATATATATATATATATATATATATATATATATATATATATATATATATATATATATATATATATATATATATATATATATATATATATATATATATATATATGTGTAGTATGGAATATTCGAGCAACGCCGTTTTTGGCTATGCTCTTCGATTGTTAACTACGGAAGTTTCGAGATTGAGATAGAGTTTTCTCGAATATATCTGGCTGGATATATAAAAGCGACCGTAGGTCGAGCAGGAGCAAAAGAGTCCTTTCTAAAGTATGTGGCAGGGAGACGAGCAGCTTGAGTTTGGGATTAACAGTATCTTCAGCCAGATCAGAGATACACTTGTATGTACAAGTATGTACGTTTCCACTACGATAGCAACACGGATTTTTTCACAAATGTTTCATATTTTCATTTGAAGTTTACCGCTCAAAATGGAAACCAGCGACAAGTAGGAACATTCAATATTTGTTGCTGAAAAATAAAACATTATGATAGATTATATATGATATATATATATATATATATATATATATATATAATATATATATATATATATATATATATATATATATATATTAAATATATATATATATATATAAATATATATATATATATATATATATATATATATATATATATATATATATATATATATATATATATCGTCGGCTGAGGGGCAAAACCGTGTAACTCCGAAATTGGTGATTTTCAGGTTTTTGTTTCATTCGATTTCGAATAACCCGCCGCGTGTTGTGTTTAAGTCGTTTAGTCGAATACTCACTAGATGTTATTCTATGCGCAGGTTTACATAAACGTGTAACTCTAATCGCAGTGTAAATTCGTGTATCTCGACAGGTGCTCCACGATTGGTTGTACGTGCATCTTGTGCCTCTCAATAAATGTAAGTATTTTTGTGTTTTTGATACATTTGTATGGTAGTTTATAATTTGAAACATCAACTAGATATCAACTAATTGTATTGTAGAGTCAGATGATAATTAAAATGCGTTTTAAACGCATACGTAAACCACACACAATAGTTAATGACTCACACGGTTTTACATTCTTCCCGCTCTTTAGACTTACACGGTTAATATTATAACTTCTCATGCTTCGAATTATTGTTTGAGAAAAATGGACAAAAACCTAACAGATGCACAACTTGAACAAATTGTTAACTCTTCAGAATTTTGGAATGATGAACCTGAACCACATTTGCGACCACTTCTTAAGATTGGTGACATAATGAATATGACTGACAATTCTTCTCTTGTTATGTGCGTCATCATAGAAGACAATGAAGTTCAAAAGCAATATCAAGAAATTGAGGTTCAACAAGATTATCTGACTAGTACAGTAAATAACAACAAAATAGATAGTGGAATAGAAAAATTGCTAAATAATAGTGGCGACCAAGAACTAGAACATTCAAACAGTGGTGACAATGAAGAGAACGCTAACAACAGCAATGACCAAGAAAACTGCAGTTCTGAAGAAGACGAAGAACTTGAAAGTTGTGAAGAAAATGCCAAAGAAAATGATGTTGACTCAAATAATTTCAATCTGGAAGACGAAGAACACAATTCAGAAGATTCCGATTTTGAGGAAGAAAGTATCGGTAGGATTGGTAATAAGAGGAAGAAACAGAAGTTGAGGAGAATGTACGGTAAAAAGTACAAAGGAATGAAAAAAAATTGAAATAAATTTGAACTTAATACAAACAGAAAGGAGCGTACAATGGGGGAGTCATGTCAATCAAATTTTTGTAGAAAATCTAAGAACAGATCTTGCGCAGTGTTCACTGAAGAAATGCGGAAGAACATCTTCAAAAACTTCTGGCTAATGTCTTGGGACATGAAACAAGTGTATGTGGCTTCCCTAATTGATCTCAAGAGTCCAAAAGAAAGAAAAAGTTAGCACCAAACAAGTAGACGAGATAATACTTATGACTACTTCCTGATATCTGCCAAGAACTCTAGATTAAAAGTATGCAAAAAGACATTCCTAGGCACATTGGGAATAAAGCAGTGTATGGCAATTAATTTTGTTAAAAAGTCGAATCCTGACAGTACATCAATGCCAAAGTGTATACAGAAATCTCCCACACGTTCTAGAAAAACCGAAAGGTAGAATGCCAACCGTTTTATGTGTGACTGGTTGGAGAATATACCAAAGTTAGAATCGCACTATTGCAGAGCTTCCTCCAGCAAGTTGTACCTAGAACCCGCATTTTGCTGCAAAATGGATGTGTACAGAGAGTACAAAATAGCTTATCATGCTTCCAATGTATTACCTCTCAGTACCGTTACATTTTTTGAGGAAATGGATCTAAACAAAATAGCAATATTCAAACCAAAGAAAGACCAATGTGATATTTGTATCAGTTTCAATTTAAAACACCTCGACCAAGATCAATACAACACACATCAAGAGAAAAAAAAAGAAGCAAGAGTAGAAAAAGATAGTGATAAGAAATACTGCGAAACCAACAATAATTATATTATTCTGACTGTAGATGTTCAATTTGTTGTCACCACAGATGCAGGCTAGTGCTATGTACTACAAGACAAAGTTATGCACACATAACTATACTATTTTCGATCTCACAACCAAAGAAGTTAACTGTTACCTCTGGCATGAAGCCAATGGTGGACTTGAATCCAATATTTTTGCTTCTATTTTGTTAGATTATCTCAGCGATCGAGTAAACCTGAACCCTTCAATAAAAAATATAATAATTTATTCCGACAGTTGTGGATACCAAAATAAGAATAACGCTTTGGCGAACGCACTACTTTGGTTCTGTAGAAGAAATAACATCGCAGTGATTCATAAAAATTTAGAGAAATGCCACACTCAAATGGAGGTGGACTCCGCACACTCTTTGATCGAGAGAAAACTGAAAGGTAGACCAATTTATTTGCCGACTGATTATATCATCGTTTGTATGGAGGCTAGACTGCAACAACCTTTTAAAGTAAAATTTCTTCAATTTGATTTCCTCAAAAACCACGATGGAATAAGTTGTTACACCTCCATAAGACCTGGAGCCAGAAAAGGCGACCCAACAATTTCTGATCTTCTACGATTTACTGATGAATGGAAAACCTTACCAAAGAATGCGAATACTGACCATGAGGTTGTGTCACTGCCTGATCTTTATAAAAGACCCTTGAAGATAAAACAAGAAAAGTTTAATCATCTTCAAGAGTTAAAATCAGTTATACCAGATCACGCTTGGGCCTTTTATGATCAATTGGATCATTGAGATTATTGATTTGTTTGTTCCTTAGTTATTTAAAAATTATATATTTTTGACTTTTGTACCTCTGATATATTTTTGTGCAATAACTGCAATAAAATGTTCTACACTACACCGATTACAATAATTTATCCAGTCTTTCTAAATGTTTTTATTAAAATTTTTAGAGAAAAAACGTATAAGTCCACATATTTCAAGTGCAAATGCGTGTATATCCATTTTTTCATCTGATTAATTTTTTTCAGCTCGGAAACGACTGAAATAGATCACTAAAAAAGTTGTAAGTTCACACATTGTTTTCAAGAAAAAAGGTTTTTTGCCACTCCTGTAAAGTTGTCAAAATAGAGATACCCGATTTTGCTCCTCGGCCGACGATATATATATATATATATATATATATATATATATATATATATATATATATATATAATATATATATATATATATATATAACAATTCGAATGAATAATTATATAATCTCTTGATAATTATTAGCAATAATAGGCTTGTTGAATCTTAAAAAACTCGATTTTATTAAAAAGTTGACGTTTCGCCACGACATTCGTGGTTTCATCGAAACTTTTTGATAAAGCCACGAATGTGGCGGAACGTCAACTTTTTAATAAAATCGAGTTTTTTAAGATTCAACAAGCCTGTTATTGCTAATAATTATCAAGAGATTAGAAATAGTTCACAGGCAACAACAATTCGGATAAATAAATATATATATATATATATATATATATATATATATATATATATATATATATATATATATATATATATATATATATATATATATATATATCAATAAGTACATATGAAAAGCTCCCTCAAACATATAATATACGTCCCCTCAATAGCTTTTAAAATAAATAGAATCATTTTTATATTAAAAAAATATTAGAAGGATTGAAATCGTTACCCCAGATTATAACATATTACTAAAGTTGTTCTGGAAAATCATCTTTATTTTTTGTGTTTATTTTCTAAATCATGTTTGATTCCAAAATCAACTAAATACATTCTTTACATTGGAATATCGATATCTTAGTGAAATCAGTTACTTTGATAAGTGGATGTATAGCTTCTAGAATCTTGTTCATTGCTTGCAAAGTAAGTCGAGTTAAAATCAGGAGAATAGATGTCTTTATCTGGGAAATATCTTCATTTTGTCAAACAGTACGATTACTTTTGATTGTCCAACAATAAAACCATTAAACCTCATAAAGAACCGACGATTTACACGTATTCAAATTTTCACGAGGGGATCACCCCAAGACCGGAATCATCAAGTCGAGTGTAAAATGGCCAAAATGAATTTTTTATGGGCCCCAGGATTGGTGGAATAATGGTCCCGGAGAGAGGAACATGTCTAAGCGGCTCTTGGCTAGTACACTAACATCGGAAAGATAATGCTGAAATGTTTCACCAGGGTCTAAAACCGAGTTGCGGCCATTTAAGACGGGAAGATGGAGAATTATGCAGGATGTGTCTAATTTCTATTCCGGAGCCACAGCTTTAGGTTTAAGCGTTTTAAGTTTTGAACGAGGCCTGAAGTAAATTGTTTATTAGATTCAAGGGATTGAAGATTGTATAAATATCTATCAGTATACAAGCTTTATTAGTTGCGGCACTGAAGTGGTAATTCAAAATTTATTCGAAATTCTGAACGGCTTCATCTCGAAACAGTTTTGACAAAATCCATTTTTGATTACCGTGTTGTTATTCCTTCTGATGCTTTTCAAGGTAACTTGAATTAGTAACTAAACACAAAATTCACATAATCATTTTGAATGAAGTTTTTCATTCCATTCATTCATAATATTTTCATTACTTCATTGATTATATGAAAATTAATTACTTATCACCATGTTTTCATAATAACGACTAATAAAATAAATACTTAAGTGGTTACAGGTAACAGGTTAAATACCCGTAGAAGGATGACTAAAGTCTTCCTTCTACAGTTATACATACATACATATGAATAGACTACACCTCCTCCATGAATTCACTTTTCATGCTGATTGAAACACACACATATATATATATATATATATATATATATATATATATATATATATATATATATATATATATATATATATATTTATATATATATATATATATATATATATATTTATATATATTTATATATTTTTATTATATATATATATATATATATATATATATATATATATATATATATATATATATATACTGATATTTAAAATAAAAACACTTGGCTTTAAGTTTCACAAATATATTGAATAAAAATTAACAATTACATTAGTCGACTAGTTTCGGGTTATGGGCCCATTATCAAGACTGAACAGAAAAATACTTAACAAGCTCATTTATAATATTGATTGTAGTAGAGGGGAAACTTGGTATTCAACTTGTTCATTTACGATGGGGTAATTCCTCTTAATGGCACTACTAATTTCTAAAATTTCTAACAGGTCAAGACGTTTGCCCTTTTTACCTGGGTGGAGGCATATCCCCAGGTAAAAAGGGCAAACGTCTTGACCTGTTAGAAATTTTAGAAATTAGTAGTGCCATTAAGAGGAATTACCGCATCGTAAATGAACAAGTTGAATACCAAATTTCCCCTCTACTACAATCAATATTATAAATGAGCTTGTTAAGTATTTTTCTGTTCAGTCTTGATAATGGGCCCATAACCCGAAACTAGTCGACTAATGTAATTGTTAATTTTTATTCAATATATTTGTGAAACTTAAAGCCAAGTGTTTTTATTTTAAATATCAGTATTTAATCATGTTTCACCAAGAGATAAGCGAAACTTCAATATTAGTTATATATATATATATATATATATATATTATATATATATATATATATATATATATATATATATATATATATATATATATATATATATATATGCAGTGTGTCCACTATAAGAACTTACCACCCCTGTAAAATGGTTATTATTTGATCGATTTTGAAATTTTTTTTTGTTTTTGGAAAGAAAAAAATAAATATTTTCAGGCTGTTATCGTGGCCAACTGCGATCAATTCACTGACCCATATTTCAAAAAGTACTATTAGAGATTTTTTTTCTCAAAAAATAATGATGGGTCATAAATCAGGATCACTTGAAACATACCTGTACCACTGTTTTGTCATCATAGTATTTAGGGTGTTCGAAAAACGAATAATTACTTCTTTTTCAATGTCTTAAAAATTTTTTTAGTATCTTTGGGAATAATCAATTATGGTTTCTTATTACTTCATACATATCTTTTCCGAAATTCATGATTTTGAAGGTAACTTATCTCTAAACAGGAAACCCGAGAAAAAATAACATAACAATGATGATAAACCAATTTATAATTATGTCAACAAGTTATTCTTAGTGAATATCCTAGTGAATATCATCCTATACAAAAATGATGAAAGGTAATTTTGTATTTATTTAGCGTATGGCTACATCACAGGTATATAACAAGAAATTGCGTCATTTTTCTTGAAACGTCTGTTGAGTCATACTCATAGGGACACTTTATTTGTGTATGGCGGGATGTTTGGCCCATACCATCGGTGTGGCTGCTTGCATAAGGTATTGAAATAGTTCCTTAAGTATCATATATAAAAATCAAGACTGAGAAAATAAGAGAAGTGAGTTGAGTTTTTTTCCATCTTCAGCACCTGATACCTGGAAATTGGCCGTCGGCACAAGGTAGCAGGTATCCATACACTGAAAGTACATAAGAACACTACTTCAACCCATAGATATCATTGCTGAGAAAATAAGTAACGCCTGGCGGCTCGGGGATCTTGGACAATTACGATGCTGGTTTAGTCTTTCTACTGTTCCCATGTTGATCAAAAAATCTGTTACATGGTTAATGTTACGTTCTGTATGACGTACGCGTTCTATCACCAACTAATCTAACTAATTCCACTCTTTCCGTGAAGAATATGACATTTTTCATATTTTCCACGACTTTGAAACAGTATAAACTACTATACTATCATTAATTGACTGCTAATAAATAACATAATATTTTTCACAGCAATATTAGTGGAGTACCCGTTCATGATGCTGTGAGAACCTGAATTACAGGTCAATCATTTAACACGAATAATTCTAATTTCTAGACGATTTTGATTCTAGATATTTTTCGAGAGTTATCAAGTTTTTTTTTCTACATAGAATCGTTATAACATAAAATCTCAAGGCCGATATATGACATCCAATAATGTACAACAGAAAATATGTTATAGGTACTAAGTATCAACTAAAACCCAGTTCAATTTCACTCAAATTTCTGTGTTTGGACTGAATATAATCTAGGTTCATACTCCTATATGGAGTTGTAAGTTTTGACTGAGAATAACACTTATTGTTAATATCATATAGAAAAAATATTGCCTATTTATTCATTTTTTATTTTTTTCCGTCAGACAAATTGTATGCTTGAATGAGAAGAATTGATACAAATATGTTCAAAGCAATCCTAGATAATATTTTGTTACTAGTTTTTTCCAACAATACCAAAATAGTACATTTTTTGAGGACATATTGAAAAAAATATAAAAACTCGTTTTTTCGAACACTCTGTATTTTATGACGATGAAATCGGTATGGGTATGTTTCCAATGATTCTGATTCCGAATCCATCATTATTTTTTGTGAGAATAAAATCCCTAATAGTACTTCTTGAAATATGGGTCAATGAAATTGGTCGCAGTTGGCCATGATAACAGTCCAAAAATATGATCACTTTCTTGTTGGATGGACATTTCTAATACCTATCTAACAAAAAAAAGTTTTTCAAAATCGATCAAATATTAAAGATTTTACAGGGGTGGTAAGTCCTTATAGTGGACACACTGTATATATATATATATATATATATATATATATATATATATAAATATATATATATTTATATATTTATATATATATATATCTATATATATTTACATATATATATATATATATATATATATATATATATATATATATATATATATATATATATATATATATATATATATATATATATATATATATAATATGTATATATATATATATATATATATATATATATATATATGTATATATATATATATATATATATATATATATATATATATATATATATATATATATATATATATATATATATATATATATATATATATATATATATATATTCAAGGCGTGATAAGGGATCTATGGATTCTGCAGATGTTATAGTGGGAAGTCGTTCAAATGATGAGACAGCTGAATTCGGTGCATCTCCACGTAAGATTTGGATATACGTGGGTAGACGTAAGAATACTACTACTGAAGATGACATTCGAAAATATCTTAGCAATAAATTATCTAATTCAGTTACTGAGTTTGATGTCGAACAATTAGATTCGAAAGGTAGGAACTCCTCTTTCAAGGTTAGAGCTGACTTGGCTTTAAAAGAACAGTTGTATAATCCTGAATTTTGGAAACTTAGTAGACTTCAAATATTTTTTTTGGCGAATAATATTGATATTTTATGCATAAATGAACATTGGATGTTGAACGATGATATTTTATATCTGAACATACCTAATTATAAACTAGTAACGTATTTTAGTCGGACTGATAGTATACATGGTGGCTCGTGTATATTTGTAAAAGTTGCTTTATTTTCAAGCACTGTGGCTCTCAATGTTAAGCATTTCTCAATTGAGGGTCATGCCGAAATGTGTGGAATAGCTGTGAAAATTAAATGCAAGGCTAAGGCATTTGATGTTCTATCTGTATATAGACCGTGTTTGGGATCTTTCATTCAGTTCATAGATTGTCTGTCTATTGCTTTGAGGGACATTGCGAGTGGCGGGGCGTTATTGTTTGTTACGGGTGATTTCAATGTAGATTTTGTTTCTAATTCTCCGAACAAGATAATTTTAAGTAACTTCATTGAGAGTTTCGGTTTGTTGAATTCGATATTTGAATATACAAGGGTGTTTACTGATACTGTTGGACACACCTCTAGATCTTGCATTGACTATATTTTAACTAATTTAAATCGAAAAATATAGGAGTTCCATAGTGAACCCATGTCTATCTGATCATTTTTCTGTTTTGTTGGAATTTAGATTAGCCTCTGTTATCACGGATGTAGCTGAAAGTATTCGAAAACCTCGTCGAACCTATGAAAATTTAATGAATTTTAAGTGTCTTGTTGAAAGCTATAATAATTGGAATCGCATTATAGATAATCCAAACCTTGAGTTGGCTTTCGTTGAGATGGTGGATGTTCTTGGTGAACTTCTTGGGAGGACGTGTCCAAAGGTGCAAACAGTGAGTATACCCTAACAACACAGGGATGTCCTAGGTATGTCCTCTTGATGTACCGCGGTACAAGGACATGATTGGGATATCCAGGGGATGTCCCGCATAATTTGTCCAGAGGACATCCTATTTGGAATATCCATACGATATCCCATTCATGTCCCTGGAATTTTCGATATCCACTCACATATATAATAAGAATCATCAAAACTCGTCGAAATGTTGAAAGTGCTTGTTTTTCTTCTGGATAATAATTATGAAGAAAAATTAAATATATCTCATACATTTCACAAGTAGAAAATTATTAATGCATAGTATATCCTTATTCTTAATTCCCAAAAATGATATATACATATATTATAGGTACACAAATCTCAATAATTGCATTTCGGTTTTTGTGGTTTTGTCCCTTTTGGCAACATTGTTTGAATTATTTGGTGATCTGTCAACAATGTAAATTAACCTCATAATATAATGCGCAAGCGCAAGTTTGTTTTCTCTGTTCTTTGTTAGAAGATCAACGGCATTTCGGCATTCTTATTGTTTGTGATTGGCAATTTTCGTGAGCATTTGAAGGATTTTATTAGTTGATATAAGGTGTAATGATATAAGGTGTAGTTGAACAATTTCAAGAATTGAGTTTAAGGTTGGTATAATATTAAAATATTGAATGTACTCTTTTGCTTTTGAATCAAATAATTGATGCAATAATATAAGGTTAACCCATTCTGAATATTATGTTTATAGTTTATTCATTAAGGGCCAAGGAGAGAAGCCACAGAGAAAAAGATGATGCAATAATGCCTGCAACAAATGCACCGTCACCCTAGAATATATAATGTATAATTTTAAACTGATTAATTTATCTAGTTTATTTTATTTATTCATCATATGAATTTATTTTAGAATGAGTTTTTGTTTGTAGTTTTTTTATTTTTTTTTCTATTCTTTTGTTGATTTATCTTATATATACATATATATATATATATATATATATATATATATATATATATATATATATATATATATATATAAATATATATAAAGATGAGTTTTTGTTTGTCGTTTTTTGTTATTATAATATTTTAACGCAATGTTACATTCATTTATGAATTAAACTTGTTTTGTGTTGAGAATCTTTGAATTTTTTTCTCCAAATTTCCCATAAAATTCTTCAAATTGTATGAATTAAAGAAATGGAAATGACGGGACGTTCAGGGGATGTACCTCATATATATCTTCGGGATATCCCTGGGACATACCAGAAGGACATCCCATGGGTGTCCTTTTCGGTGGAAAGTAGATGTCCCTGGGACGTCCCTAGTAGTCCCGACATGTCCCGACAAAGGATATCCCAGGGTCGTCCTAGTAGCAAATGAAGGACGTCCCTGGGATGTACAGGGGATGTACTTGTGTCGTTAGGGTAAGGAACAGAGGAATAGCAAAGCCTTGGATAACGAGGAGGATTGTTGAACAGGGGAAGGTGTTCGAAATTTGTTCTGGTTGGTTTGTCGTTCTGTGTCGGTTGACTTGAAATCTCAGTGTAAAGATGAGTTGAAAAAACATAAATTAGAGATAGAAAGGTCTAAGCAATTTTACTATAAGCGGAGATTAGAAAATTTCACTAATAGAAGTGGAGCAGTCTGGAAAATTGTGAATGAGCAGTTGGGACGTGAAAGAAGACCGGACTTGGTAAGTCTGATTTGGCAGGGAATTGTGGAAATTGATAGATAACTCGAGGGTTGCTGGAATTTTTATGAAGTATTTTGCGTCGGTGGGGGAGATACTGCGGGGTAAACATTTTGGCTTCAACATGACTCTTCCACCCACTGCTTGTGATTCTTCATGCAAATCGATGTTTTTGAAGCCTGTTACCGAAACATCACTTTTGCGCATGATTTGTTAGATGAAGCCGTGTGATGCAGTTGGTCTAGATAGTCTCAGTACAAATATAATTAAGTCGATTTCAAGTTCTATTGTTAATCCACTTGTTAAATTGATAAATAAATCATTGAGTGAAGGGGTTTTTCCCTCTATCCTGAAACAAGCTATCATAGTTCCGGTGTACAAGAAGGGAGATGCATCCTTGCCAGACAGTTACCGGCAGATTTCGATTCTTTGTGGAATTTCTAAGCTGCTTGAGTTTGTTTTTCATTCACAAGTTGTTGATTTCCTTGAGAACAATAATATGATTTCTTCGTCGCAGCATGGGTTTCGTAAAGGTAAGTCAACGGAACCTGCAACTGTTGACATGTTTAATATAGTCTATAAAAGACTGGATGAGGGTTTGATTGTTGTCGTGTTGTTTTTTGACCTTACTAAGGCGTTTAATCTTATGTGCCCAAATGTTGCTCTGGACAAGTTTTATAATCTTGGTTTGCGAGGTGTTTGCTATGATTGGTTGAAGTCTTACTTAAAAGGTAGAAATGTTAGAGTACGGGTGGGAGACTGTGTGTCTGGGGAATGCAAGACTACATTAGGTGTTCCACAGGGATCGATACTAGGACCGTTGTTGTTCATGTTGTTCATGTTGTTCATGAACGACTTACCTGAGCAGATGATACCTCAATAAAGATTTCGGGATCGACATCTGTTGAAATCGAGATCAAAATTGTTGAAGTATGTGATAGGATGGAGTCGTGGTGTCAGCGCAACAGATTAATTCTCAATGCGAGCAAAACTGTGCAATTACAGTTGCATAATGGTAGGCTATCACGTGATAACCAGTTGAATGTTGTTGACGAGGAGACCCGATATTTGGGTTGTTTTCTTGAGTCAGAATTGAGGTGGGAGACTCACACGAATCATGTTTGCAAAAAGATTGAGTAGCGGATATTTTGCTCTTCTTCAGCTGAGGTCCAGTATGGCACACACATTATTATGGGGTATATCAACTGGTTGGAGGGGGGTATTCATTGCATAGAAGAGAGTTATTCGACTCTTGTTTGGCCTTCATCCTACTGAGTCATGTAGGAGGTATTTCGTTGGTCATGGTATACTCACTCTGCCCTCGATATTCGTCCTCAAAGCAGCAGTGTACGCTAGACAGAATTTTGCCACTTTTGCGAGATTAGGTGGTTCATATAATACAAGAATTGATTCGAAATTACTTTTTCCTAAGTATAAAAGTGCGTTGTATGAAAAGAGTCCCAAATATGTGTCTGTTACTGTTTATAATAAATTGCCTTCATTTATTACTAGCATAAGTAGTATTGTAAAGTTCAAAAAAGAGCTGAAGCGTTTTCTACTAGGCCATGCATTTTATTCATTCGAAGAGTTTTGTTCCACATAGCTCTGTGCTAGTGTTTGTAACTTATGTTGTAGATATGTTAGTATGTTTTTATTTATATGTGTATTCTAAAATTCTTTTTATACATTATTATGACGTGTACATGCTTGTTTCAGCCAACGTACGAATAAAATTTATTATTATTATTATTATTATCATCATTATTATTATTATTATAGGTGGGAATACTTCGATGTATCGTTGACTAGTATAATCAGTTCAGCTGGGGAGTTTTGGTCTTGATGATTCTACTGACAATTGAGTTTAACCTATAATCGATTATCACTAAAATTCTCCCACATCCACTCGATTTTTAAGAACGAAATAATCATGCAAGACTATGAACGTTTATAGAGAAATACTCCTTGGGAAGATCAGACAAATTTACAACGCACTATATACCAACCTCTTTAAGCGAAAACTGTCTAAAATTTAGGCTAAAACCTTTTCAAATGTTACGAAAACTCACTGTCACTTCATCATTCATAGTCGCTCTCAATTGATCCGGAAGGACAATGATTTATTCCAGCAAAGCCTCTATTCGACTCACGTAATGGATGAATTTCGCATATATCTTTGTCAACATACGCAACGATGAATTCCTGCGGGATACCTGGTATGCCCGTTCATCGGTGACGAATGAACAGGCAAAAGGACTTTGTCAATATTTCTCATTTGCGTCGATTTCTGGCCGCTTGCCAGAGAAAAACAAATGACTGTTATAAATTTTCAAAAGGGAGGGAATCGAAACTGTATAAATTGTTCGAGTGAGTTCAGTTTCGATATCCGAACTACATTACGTTCAAGGATAATTTAAAAATAGGAGTTTTATGTAGATTCCGATAGCCCAATATGGAAACTTGACATTCTGGTAGCAACTAACTCATTTAGTAGTTCATACTGACAAAATCTTGACATTATCGCAAACACTTTAGTTGAAACATTTTGGAAAGAGAATACTTTTTTTCCACTTGTATGTTATTTGTTGATTTTACCTTAGATACGGTTGCTATAAATATGGATCATAACGCCTGCTCATTATACGAGGAGAAATGAAGCAACTTCCATTGATTGAATACTTCATAATCCTTGTCGTATACGACTCTGGATTTCTCCGGCAATGAATTATTCGCAGCTTAGGCTGCATTTTCTATGATATTCTTGTGTGAATTCACTTTCATTTTCACTATTTCTATAAGACTACACAAAGAAAGCAGCAATGACATTCACTAAATATGATAAAAAAATATTCACAAACGTCAAAATATCAACAAAAGAAATGCCTACTATCAGAAGGAAAATGAAAAGTGTAGGAGTAATGAAACGATTTTAAAATCGATTTTTCATCATAATAAAATAATTTTCTCGTGGAAAATAAAATCTTGTATCCACCACGTGCGTTACTAAATCCTAACGCCCATCGGGCGTTAGAATCTATATAACGCACTCGGTACATAAATAACTATTTCGTCAATAGTGGAATTTGATTGATGCAACTTTTCAATCGAAAGTGTATTATTTACAGTAGTCTGATCAAAGTTTCCATTTTGGGATAAATTAATGCAATACGAAAACTTCATTATTCACTCGAAGACTGTCAAGAACGTAGTGTTTATTCTATTTTGATCAGCTCATCAGTTACAAATTTGAATATTTGAAAATTTGAATTAGACTTTTCACATACGTCTATATTATAGTTTTTGAACTATTAATTACTCACTCATTTGAGTTTAACGTGAAATAATATGTGGAAATACAGAAGCTATTTTTTGATTTTTTTAATGTACGTTTATTCATCAGATTCGTTCTATAGTTTCACGTAGTTTGTTTGTAATATTACTGCCTTGTATAACAACTTGATAATTTTTTTGTATCGGAGTTATCTTTACTCGATGGAATATATTAAGAAATAATAATACGTTTATTAAAACTAACTGGTATTTGAATTCTCATAATAGTTAACAACTCCAAATAAGTAAGTTAACAAAACTAAATTTGAATTTACTACGTTTATTATCACAAAATATTTTGAAAAATATAACACTGCGATTGCAATTTCGGTCACTAGACCATTATCGGGCAGATTGAGTTAAGAACTGAATACAGAATAATTATAGATTTGCGCTTACGGGTGGGAAAGGATTATTGCAGGTACCTAAATAGACAAGAGGAACATATTTCGGGAAGGGCTAATCGAGTGAATTTCACAAATTGGTACAATACAAAGTCATTATTGTTTAAATACACTAAATATAGGAGAATATATCAAGTCAATCTGGTCGTTCAGCAAGATATCTTTTGCATTTTTATTAGGTTTAAAAATTTCTAATGATTCTAAGTAAGTGAGTTTGGTTCCTTTCGGTAATTTGTGCATGATTTGAAAATTATCTATTTGTGGAAATGGGTGGTGGTTTTCACGGCAATGACAATGATTTGAAAACGTTGAATCCGTTTTATTTTTCAAAAAAGATTGTTGGTGTTCTTTAAATCTTGTCTTGAACGATCGACCAGTCTGACCTATATATACTCCTTTACATACAGGACAAATCAACTTATACACTCCTGAACTTTCAAATTTAGAAGTGATATCTTTGGTATTGAATAAAACTCCTGAGAGTTTTGTCTTAGGTTTGAAAGCAATTTTAATATTACATTTAGGTATGACATTAGCAACTTTTTCTGTTAGAGGACCAAAATATGTTAAAGATGTAAATTTTTCCGATTTTTCTACTTTTAATTGGGGATATATGCTGTTGTACGCTAGTTGATTACGTTTCTTGTTTATCATGTTATCTATCAAACTTGTATGAAAACCATTATTTGACGCAATTAGTTTTATAGTCGAAATTTCTTTCGCTAAATTTGTTACGGATAATGGAATTGAAAACGCTCTGTGGATCACTGAATTAAAAGCTATCAACTATTTAAATAAGTAAGTACCTGTTTTACCGTTGTGGGTATCATAAATACAACCTCGTGTTATTAATGCCCATAAGTAGAACATTTCAGGGAATATATTATTAGCACTGTGAAATATTTTTAGAATTCAGTTTCAATATATGAGTTCTTATTTCAATAGTTAATATGAAGCTCCTTGTGAGTTGTAGCTGAAATCTAAGAAGCAGAACTGAGAATTTGAATTTTTTGATTTCTAGAGATCAAAGGAAATTTAAACTTACCTAAATAATCATTCATACATGTAGATGAAAATAAAATGTCGGAATTATATGCCATTATTGGTAGCAGTTTTATATTGAAATGGCAGATTGTCATTAATCCAATTATTTAAAAAATGAAAACAATTAGTTCAGTTCAGACTTTGAAAAATTGAACAGGTAGAACAAGGGTAAGAATAAAATTTTCAAGAATCTTTACAAATCAATAAATTCAAATACTCATGTCATCTTCTCAATGTTGATCTCACAAGTATCCTTCTATTAAACTCGTTTAACAATGCAGTTCCTGGTTGAAGTTCGGTTTAGATTCCATAAGCATTTTACTTTAGTTTCTATATAATGAAGATTGTATATAAATATCGGTTGAATTTAACAATTATTTCGAAACCATGTGATGAAAAAGTAGTAGTTCAAATCGTGCGTCATGAATTATAGTTGGAATATTTGTGGAAATTGTTATGAATAGTGTTTCACTATGAGTATAAGTTTTCACCAAGTATCGCCTTCATCAATATTGAACCAATATCAGCAAGATTGAAAAATATATTACGTCGAAGAAAACTGGCAGAATCGAGAATAATGATTAGATTTTTCTGAATCTTCTTTCCAAATTTCATGCTTCTTTTTCGATATTTTGCCAATAAGCTGCCAACGAAGCCATACCAACGAAGGTAAAAGTTTGCTAATAAGATATTCGTATAAACCAATATTTGTAGTCGGCGTATAATAAAGTGGCGGATCTGCGAATGCATAAACAAACTTATATTCCCATTTCCGACGCTCACTTCGTTCGGAAATCTTCAAATAGGAACTCTCCCTTTTCGCAAAGTAGAAATATACAAAAGGAACATTGATTCACTTCCTTCGAAATATCGAACTGAAATTTAGGTAATTTGAATAGAATCGTTATTCCCTCATGGCTTATTTTGAAGCATCCGCACCGAATTATTGGAATATTCCCTCTTGTCCTTTGTTTTCTCCAGATCTGATTTCAGAATCGATTTCGACGCGCAGGAAATTAGGAAATTCTGATGACAGACCAGTTTTTGCTATTCTGAGCGAAAACTGGTGGAATTAATGAGATATCGATAAATGCTTTCGGAAATTTGATTTTCATCGAAATAAAAGATCCGGTATTGGCACGAAAATACAATGCTAATATTTCTGAGACATCTGGTTATGAGAAATATCAATTGTTTCGAAAGATTCACTTGAAACTTATTACATTTTGCTGCATTTTTGCCTTTTCCAGGTTCAATTTATATATAAACATAGCTCAATCTCATCAGCTGCAACTTAAAAAACTTCAAATTAAACTACTGATATTTGAAAATAAAGATTGGATTTATTCCCTAAGCGTATCTTCAAATCTTTCTTGACTATTATATTTTTATTTCGAAAATCTCCTAACTACCTTACAATCTAACCTAACGTGTCTGTTCACTATAAGTGCTGGTAAATTAAACTGAAGTCAATATCATCCGGTTGTATTTCTGATCTAAGACAAGCAAAAAATACTATACCCACGTATATATATAGATAGATAGAAAGATATATATATATATATATATATATATATATATATATAAATATATATATATATATATATATATATATATATATATATATATATATATTTATTCGAATTGTTGTTGCCTGTGATTTATTTTTAATCTTTTGATAATTATTAGCAATAACAGGCTGGTTGAATCTTAAAAATCTCGATTTAATTAATAAGTTGACGTTTCACTACGACATTCATAGTTATTCAAGACGTTTGAAAAAATTGAAAATTCTTTGACATTTATTGACTTGAAAAAATTGAATAGATAAGATTCATCTGTCTTGTTACTTTGTTATTTATTACGTGCTATTCAGTCTAATATTAATATTCAAAATTGTTATCATTAGAAGGCAAGGGAAACTACAGAAACCTTTACCTATGTAATGTTCGAAAATAATAATAATAGGGTACTATTTATTTTCCCGTGACTAATTTCTTTTCTGTTAAATAAATAGTACCCTATTATTATTATTTTCGAACATTACATAGGTAAAGGTTTCTGTAGTTTCCCTTGCCTTCTAATGATAACAATTTTGAATATTAATATTAGACTGAATAGCACGTAATAAATAACAAAGTAACAAGACAGATAAATCTTATCTATTCAATTTTTTCAAGTCAATAAATGTCAAAGAATTTTCAATTTTTTCAAACGTCTTGAATAACTATGAATGTCGTAGTGAAACGTCAACTTATTAATTAAATCGAGTTTTTTAAGATTCAACCAGCCTTTCATTGCTAATAATTATCAAAAGATTATATATATATATATATATATATATATATATATATATATATATATATATATAAATATATATATATATATATATATATATATATATATATATATATATATATATATATATATACATATATATATATATATATATATATATATATAAATATTAAACAACCATTTTTCCATTCCTTACTCGCAAAGATAGATGAAAGTATAGGAAAATGCAATTTACCAGCAATGAATGTGTTGTAATCAGGCAAGGTTGTATTAAGATGTACCTACTTCAGAAATCGATTGTAACTAGCAAAAAGCTGAAATCGATCTTAAATTGTTCATATCTTAATACTATATTACCTTATATATTTAACGTTTTTCGAATACAGTCGTTTTTCCAGGAATCGCAGTTATTGTTAGGAATTGCTAGAAAATGACAGGAAAATACTCAAACTTCATCAACTTTTGTAAAAAACAATGCCTCAAGTTATCAAGAATCAATCATAGAGAGCTTAAAATCTGGACTCAGATTATTCGGATTTCAGTTTTTCTCTAACTTTATTCATATTTTTCCGGAAGACTCACTGTTTTTTCGAGGCAGTCAAATTGAGAGATTTGTAAACGCAATTCAATTTTGATATCATTTTACATCAAAATTACGAACAAAAATAAGTATAGCAATACAGGAAATTCTAAATAATTGGAGACCAATTCAGTCTTTTTACGACTTAATATTGCTAAGTTACGTCCGCTTTATGAAGTGTGTCCCAGCGTAACCTTTCCTCCTTCCTGCTGCCTGATAGCACCAGATTCCTAGCTTGAAATATGTTTTATCCCTACGGTCCCTGGATGAAGATCACGTTCAGGAAATTTTGCATGTTGTTAGCTCCTTGTCTCTATCAGTTATTTCCAGTTCCACGGAAAGCCAATTATGTATTCATAAAAAATAATCCAAGTCAGCTAATAGCAACAACACGTAAAAATCAGATTCGAACATGAGAATGAAATAGAGTATTTATTATACACCTTGCCGAACATTCAGAAATCTGTATTATATAAGAGGTTATAAGTAAAACCTCATTATCTTTCTATTCCGGTTCTATTTCTTATCCTCAACTAGATATAATTGCGTATTACGAAATCACCCAACATAAAAACCTCCGCTATTGGATGGTTTTGAAAAAACCCGACAAAGCTATTAATTATCGTTGACAGAATAGAAGAGGGGACACAGAAAACATTCAAGATCCTCCCGAACTCATAACAATAAAATAATCTATCGTCCTGTCCCACTTGCCAATGATTATAACAATATAAGTTCGTAGCTGTAAGTGGTGTTTGTAAAGTTACTCTGAGGTGACACTTCAAAATATCCTGTTATTTTAAACGAATATATATCCAAACGAAGTGATTTTTTTACTACATGGCAATAATATGGTTTCGTACTGCTTTTATAAAATGGTTCATAATTCTAAATACCATTGTTGATGGGCTGATTTTATAATTTTCATTTTAATGCGCCGCGTATTTCAAAATGAATTCCCATATGAATAAAGCGTGTGAAGATCAATATGTTGTTCTAAGTGAACCGGGCTAATTAGCCGAGAATTTAGATTCGCTGACTAGTATTCGGTAGATCTCGGGTAGAAATCTTGTCATCGACTGATCTGCCATGAGTTTTTCTCAGAGATTTCGTCATGGCCTTATGAAACTCACCTTATCTCCTCTATTCCATTAAAAATTTTCATTATAAAATCGAATTATATAAAAAACTATTATTATTTTTTCATCAATGAAAATATTCAGGTGTATTTATAAATAACATCGAAATGCTGAAATTTTACTTAGTCAAACAACAAAGGTGGTCTTAGTTGTTGGATGTTATGCATTTTGAATTTTCATCTTCATCGAGAAGTTCTTTGTTTTCGTAAACGCCTGAAATTTCACTTACCTGCCCTATGTGGCTCCAAGGAGCTGATTTTATACATAGCGTTGGTTAGGTCTAGATAAAAAAATTCTAATTATGTGACACACAGGGGTGGTCCGACCCATTCCTATGGCAGAAAAGTCCTCATTAGTATGAATATTTTTTACCCTGCCTTGGATGAAATGCACCAAGATCATGGAGTGTTTGGTATGGCTATAGTGGGCATAACCTCTAGATCAGTGATTCTTAACCGGTGGTCTGCGGACCACTGGTGGTCCCTGGAAACACCCGAGGTGGTCCGCGAAGCCATCCTAAAATTATTGAATAAGTCATATAATTAGTATTAGTCACGTTCGGTCATTTCAGCCTCTTTCACTTCGCTCATCTTTTTAATATATGAAGTCCT
>JARQZK010005214.1:140000-148942 GCA_030704885.1 Cynegetis impunctata
GTACCGCCATGTCTTTTGATTGTTCTAAAAAAGTAAGCCGCCAATGTATAACCAGGAATCGACAGAACGACAGAACAACACTTTCCGGACTGCACCGGTGATCAGCCACACAGAGTACACAGGGAGAGTTTATATTGAGGATAACCTCCAGTAGATCCAGTTTGTTATTTATGCTCTGTACATTTAATTGCATGATTTTAAATTCAGTGTTTGCAGTAACTTTACTTAGCACATTTACATGTCCTTGAAGGGTCACGGATTTGCCAGGTTGTTTCTCTTGTTGAAGAAAAAATGTTGAACAGTAGCATGAATAGACCAGTTTTCAGCTTTTAAAGCCTTATCATATTCAGATATGGGCATAGTAACTTTGAAGGAAGCATAGCTTTCAGGATAGCGGAAAGTTAATGGTTCGCCTTTTACCTTGTAGAAATTTTTCTGCAGGAAACTCAATAGTTCATCCGTATTGGTAGCGGGACTAAGGTTTGACACATGCAAAACTTTTGATTTCTCAACTCCTTGAATTGTCGAATTACCATAAAATTTTTCCACGACTAAGGCAGGTCGTCTTGATTTTATTCTATTCCCTTTCTTTTTGGACACCTCTGTCCATTAATTTTCAATTTTTTTTACAGGCTTCGATGCTACATTTCCGAGATCTTGCGATTCAGATAGGTGACAACTTTGCTCAGCTAAGATAATCGCCTTATTAACATCTTGAATAGTGAATTTGTTTACTTTAGATTGATGTACTGTTGCAGAAGTTTGAGCATATGAGAGATTTGCTCTCGAATTAGAAGTTGTGGTGAGATCATCTGTTACAGTAACGGCAGTTTCCCTACAAGGCCCATTCCCCGCGGAAGAATGTTCAAGTGGATGAATGCTTGAAGGTTTTCCGTTTTTATCTGCAGACGTATCGCCAGAATCAGATTGTTTACTTATTTTATCAATAGATAAATTCGATTGCAATTTACCTTCGTATGAAGTAATCAATTTCCTTTGAACACTTATTGTATATTCCATCTCGGACAGTAATTTCTCCAATACCTAGTATTTTTTCCTTCGAAATATTGGATTTCCATATTTTTTATTACTAAATTTTTAGATTCCAGAGTATTCACACAGTCAACGGCAACCTTCATAGTTTCAACGCATTTGTCACAGACCCAAGTACCTAATATTTATATTTTCTAATAATGGCACAATTAGCATATCGAGAACTTATTATTAATAATAAAGTTATCGGAACATTTCGAACACACGCCTTTATTGCTCGCCATCATTCGCGTGAATTGACCAATAATAAATCATCATTTAAACAGTTTCTAGCTTTGTGGGAAACAGGTTAGTCAGATGGTTCACTAGCTCTCCTTCTAGCAGAAATTTTATTTTTATTTTTTGATAAGTTAGCAATGACAATTCGTCAACCATCAGCGAAGCTGTCACTGTTGATCCAGAAGTGGTACGTTCAGAACACCAAGAAAAAAACGGGCGAAAACACCGACATGGACCGGAATTCAGATTAGAGTTGAATTAAACCAAAACTCTAGAACACTCTTACAAATGTACAATGAATGAACATGTATAAAAAGTCTGACAACTCAATGACTGGACAAATAGATTGAAACTATTATCCCCTGCTGAATATATTCATTATCTGATGTAGTTTGTAAAAGTTTTCTCGAATGATAACCTTCCCATTACCCCAATATTTCATCTTTCATAAAGGTTAGGTATATTATAGCACATGTCGCCATCTATGTGGCAACTGTGGAACATCGTCTTTGTTTACAATCCCCTGCTTATGGTCAGAAAACTCTCAACTCTGTTACATCCGGCGCGCTTGACGCCGTACCGAAATTATGCGAATGAAACGAAATGTCATCGCACATGCCATGGAAATGCGGTAGAAGGGTTAGTGAACCGGAAGTAGGTTTATTCACATGTTCGCTTTATTTCAACTTTCCATCCCGGACTGAAAGTTTCTCAAATTTATCTCGTTCTTTTTTCTCAACTAAATTTGGAAAACTGTATCGAATTAATCGTTAGGGTGGTCTTATGTAGGTGTCAGATGCGAAGTGTGGCTACCAGAAACTCAAAATAAACAATCCGTTTTATCTGATGTATATTGCATAGAGCTTTTACTATACAGAGTCAGACTCTATAGTTTTTCGTGTTCGATGCAGGATCGTATTTAATTTCGATAGTTTCGAAATATTCCTTCGTCGTCAACTCAATGTGAGAGGCATTTAGATTAGTTTAGTTAATATTAATAACGATAACTCTAGCTCTTCAACAATAAGAAAGACTATTTGAACTGATTACCCTGAATTATTTCGATACTTCAAAAGTTCTTTCGACGGTATTTGAAAGCAACTCTTCTTCTCTTCATGTAGTATGTGTGCTAACTTGTATATAATTCTTAGTAGGTCATTCAAAAATTTCTGTTTTTATTGTGCGAGGTTAGGAATGATTTGGAAAATTCGGCGAGCATCTAAGCTCCACCTCTGAGATCGGATTTTCCCCTGACTTGTGTTCATCTACGCAGACCATTAATTGACCCGCTACGTCAATTTGTACGGACATCAACGAAATTTCAACCCCCAACTCAAACTTGAGGACCTTCGAAGTACGCAAACCTTCAAAACCCAAAAGAAGCAAGAAATTTTCACATCGAACAATGTAGGTAATCCTTTGAAAATCTGTTTTTTAGCTGAATTTCGCATACACTTTTAATAATCAGTACACCCATACCGTTTGCTACCTAAATTACCGCTTCTTTCCTCGTAGTGTAATGGTGCCAAAATCACTGATGTAAAGTCAAAATGTACTGATAAATGTAAATATATACAGGGTGAGTCAAGCTGAACGCCTCGGACTCTCGTGGCCAAATGGTATTTTTTTTCGGTGAACGGTCTATGGAAGTATATGCACGTCGATCTGAACTAGAATTTAAAAATGATGACTTTCATACAGGTTGTTTCAAAAGAGCGTGACATATCAAAGTTATATATTTTTTTTAATGGAACACCCTGTATTTTCTTTCATTTTTGAATTAATTGAGAAAAAATAAGCTAACTTTGCTAAAGTCCCTATCCCTAGCTCTCTCTATTTATGAGATATTCAACTTTTTCTCAAAATGTAAGGCGGTCGAAAAAATTCAATATCATTTGAATTAGCCAAAGCAGGTGTACGAAATTTAAAAAACCCACTCAAATCAATTTCAGCTACTTACTGTAGCATGAGTGAAGAACCAATAGTATACTGTGTGTTTCATACTATCAGGAACACTTACCGTATATTTGAACGTCAATAACTTTGTTATTTCAAATGGAACACCCTATATTTTTCCACTTGACATGATGCACCTTTTTATTTCCTTTTGAACCATATAATACATCCCTATACCTAAATGTGATGTTTCAGAAATTATCGAAGCCTTTTCGAAATCCTATGAATTTTTTGAATTAACATTGTTTCATCTAGTAGTCTGATGTCATATACTTGAGTAATACATTAAACCCTGTTGAGTTGTTGTTCTAAGTAGGCTCCTGTCAAATAGCAATATTCTGTCATAAATTTGTGCTGAATTCGTCCTGCTGAGAAGTAAAATGAAAAGTTTCACACTTGAAGAAAGAATTAACATGATTTTAACCATTGGAGAGTGTTATGAAAATTGCTTATTAGCGTCGAGGGTTTATGCACAGAAGTACCCAGATAAAGAGCATCCTGACAAAAATGCATTTCAGAGATTATTAGACAGATTTCGAAGAACAGGTAGTATCGATAACACTGTTCGAGAGATATCGAAACCAGTTACTGGTAATGATGAACACAATTTCGAAGTTTTGCAATCTGTGATTGAAGATCCCAATACTAGTACTAGAGCCATTGCTAATGCAACAGGTATAACTCAATCGAGTGTAAGCATAATTATTAGAAAACATAAATATCATCCATATCACATTCAGCTGCATCAACAGCTGTATGGAAGGGACTTTGAACGTAGGCTAGATTTCTGTTTATGGTATCTTGAACGAGTTGGCGAAGAGATGAACTTTTTTGAACATATTTTATTCACAGATTAATCAACCTTTCATAACAATGGTCTGATTAATCGACATAACTTTCATTATTATGACACCGAAAACAAACATTTATTTCGAACCGTCGATCGCCAGAAGCGGTGGAGTGTTAACTCATTCGGTGGATTCATAGGAGACACCATAATTGATCCTTATTTCTTTGACGGGCATCTGAATGGAAGGAAATTTTTAAGATTCATGAAAACAGAATTTTGGAATCTTCTGGAAAATATTCCTTTGAATGTGAGACAGATGATGTGGCTACAATTAGATGGTGCTCCGGCACATTTCAATCGTGTTGTTAGGAATTATCTGGACAGAAAATTTACAGATAAATGGATTGGGAGAGGTGGTCCTTATAACTGGCCAGCGAGATCGCCCGATCTCACACCTTTGGATTTTTTTTATGGGGATATATAAGGGATATTGTATACAGTACACCACCCACTACTCCTGATGATATGAAAGAAAGAATTAGAAATGCCTTCCAAACCGTAACTCCAAATATGTTAAAAAATATCAGAAACTCATTCGAAAAAAGAATTAGATGCTGCATTGAAGTAGATGGTGGTCATGTCGAACATTTATTATAATTTTTTTAATTTAACTTTAAACTTTAATCTTCAAGTAATGTTTCATTTTCAATAAAAACCAGTTAACCTAAAAATAGTAGATACAGTCGGATTGATACAACAATGCTGCAAAGAAAATCAACAGTTAAGAGTGTTCAAATTCAATTTACTAATAATATTGAAGATTTATTCTTCAGTATTCGACATCTGTCGGTTGATGAAGGTTAGTTGAAAACCTCATCGTAAAGGCTTTGTTTACTCCAGAAGCTCAAACTTTTAATGTATTACTCAAGTATATGACATCAGACTACTAGATGAAATAATGTTAATTCAAAAATTCATGGGATTTCGAAAAGGCTTCGATAATTTCTGAAACATCACATTTAGGTATAGGGATGTATTATATGGTTCAAAAGGAAATAAAAAGGTGCATCATGTCAAGTGGAAAAATATAGGGTGTTCCATTTGAAATAACAAAGTTATTGACGTTCAAATATACGGTAAGTGTTCCTGATAGTATGAAACACACTGTATACTATTGGTTCTTCACTCATGCTACAGTAAGTAGCTGAAATTGATTTGAGTGGGTTTTCTAAATTTCGTACACCTGCTTTGGCTAATTCAAATGATATTGAATTTTTTCGACCGCCTTACATTTTGAGAAAAAGTTGAATATCTCATAAATAGAGAGAGCTAGGGATAGGGACACTTTAGCAAAGTTAGCATATTTTTTCTCAAGTAATTCAAAAATGCAAGAAAATACAGGGTGTTCCATCAAAAAATATATAACTTTGATATGTCTCTTTTGAAACACCCTGTATGAAAGTCATTATTTTTGAATTGTAGTTCAGATCGACGTGCATATACTTCCATAGACCGTTTACCGAAAAAAAATACCATTTGGCCACGAGAGTCCGAGGCGTTCAGCTTGACTCACCCTATATATATATATATATATATATATATATATATATATATATATATATATATATATATATATATATAAACTCTTGATAATTATTAGCAATAACAGGCTGGTTGAATCTTAAAAAACTCGATTTTATTAAAAAGTATATATATATATATATATATATATATATATATATATATATATATACAGTGCTTTCATGATGAAAGGAACAAATTCATTAAAAAATTAGGTTTCTATTTCATGTTAAAATCCTCGGACAGGTCGATTAGTATTTTTATTTGGGCAATTTTCGCAATAAAAATTTTGTATACAGGGCGTCTCATTCAAGAGCTATGGCTTTGTCATTAGTTTTTTTAAAGGTAATACCCTGTATATTATTTCACTTTACAATTCTACGATAAATTCTTATCACTTTTTGTGAACATACCATATGCCTCAACTTGATGGATTCCCAGATTATAACGGAGATAGTGGAGCACCTGGAGATTTAAAATGTGGATTAAAAGTACAAAAAAAAATTTAGGTAAACATTGTCATTAAATCTGAAGAATGAAATTTCACATGTACCATCTGAATTCATTCACTGGTGCTGTATAGTCCGCAGTTTTCACGTTTTTAACGCTCCAGGCACTACACTACTTCACCGGACATAACCCCATTGGATTTTTTTTTATGGGGTTATTTGAAGTCTAAATTTTATTTGAATAGACCAAATAATATTGATGATCTAAAAGAGAGAATCAGGCAGGAAATAAGACTTATCAGTCCAGAAGTAATTGAAAATGTGCAACGGGAAACATTGAATCGACTTCAAAAATGTCTCGAAGTAAACGGACAACAGATTGAACATATGTAAAAATTAAATTAGTAATTACATTTGTGTGTTTTCATATCGTACCTCTCATTACCCACTATCTCCGTTTCTGGCAATCCATCGAGTTGAGGCATATGGTATGTTCACAAAAAGTGATAAGAATTTATCGTAGAATTGTAAAGTGAAATAATATACAGGGTATTACCTTTAAAAAAACTAATGACAAAGCCATAGCTCTTGAATGAGACACCCTGTATACAAAATTTTCATTGCGAAAAATGCCCAAATAAAAATACTAATCGACCTGTCCGAGGATTTTAACATGAAATAGAAACCTAATTTTTTAATGAATTGTGTTCCTTTCATCATGAAAGCACTGTATATATATATATATATATATATATATATATATATATATATATATATATATATATATATATATATATATATATATATATATATATATATATATATATATATATATATATATATATATATATGTTCAGAAAGATTTCCGCGGTCGGAAGTATTTGAAAAACTTGGTTCACGGAATGAACCGCGTAAAAGATTTGAAAAATCTCGACGTTTCGGCTCCTTTTGCGAAGCCATCTTCAGGAGAAGTAAAAGGGAAATAATTCAGAATCGTGGCCTCAATCTGCCTACTCCACGAATCGAATTAGGAGGAATCGGAAACAATACGATTGCGTGGTCTCAACCTGCCTACTCCACTAACCGAACTGCTTCCTGTCAACTCTGAAGTCTCAACCTGCCTACTCTTCAGAGTCAAACTGACTATATATATATATATATATATATATATATATATATATATATATATATATATATATATATATATATATATATATATATAAGAGGAGGGTAGTCGCTGAATAGTTAATAGGAAAACTATTTGTAGGGACTGCAGCAATGTAAAAGGAAACTCTTCGAAGTTTTTTCAAGCTTTCGGAATCGTTTATTCCATCATCAGGGAGAATCTATCGTGAGGATGTTTACATATATGTTGATAATAGGATATGAGAAACATTGAAAATTTGTTAAATAATTAGAAAAGTTGATACATTTTTGAAGTTATTATAATTAAATTTCTGAACGAAATGACAACTCATTTTTTTTAGTTTCAAACTGAAGTTTGACATTATTTCGTTACGTTAAATTAATTTGATTTAGACAATAACTCCATCAATAATAAAACAGATAGGTATAAGCCATTTGAGTGAAATTTATTCTTTTTTACTTTCACTTGATATAAAATAACACTGAAACAAATTAATTTAACGTAACGAAATAATGTCAAACTTCAGTTTGAAAATAAAATGAAAAATGAGTGACACCGATTTGTCATTTCGTTCAGAAATTTAATTATAATAACTTCAAAATTGTAGCAACTTTTCTAATTATTTAACAAATAGCATCATTTTCAATGTTTCTCATATCATATTATCAACATATATGTAAACATCCTCACGATAGATTCTCCCTGATGATGAAATAAACGATTCCGAAAGCTTGGAAAAGCTTCAAAGAGTTTCCTTTTACATTGCTGCAGTCCCTACAAATAGTTTTCCTCTTATATATATATATATATATATATATATATATATATATATATATATATATATATATATATATATATATATATATATATATATATATATATATATTTATTTATTGATAAGTTTGTATCTGACCTAATTTGTTAATTAAATAATATTTATACTGGTATGAGGTCATTTATTAGCATTAAAACTTTCTCGCGTAATATATTGAGAAAGTTTTATTGTTAATAAATGACCTCCTACCAGTATAAATATTATTTAATTATATATATATATATATATATATATATATACTATATTATATATATATATATATATATATATATATATTATAATATATATAATATATATATATATATATATTGTAACCAACCCCCTTTTTAAAAGTGATATTTGCCCTGGCTAGCAGGGAGATTGGTTAGCATATAAGTGTCCTAGGTTTGTTCACAGTAATAATAACAAGTTAAAATGAAAGGTATTTACTATCATCTTTTTCTTTTTACATAAATGAGACTTATCTTTATGTTTCAATTTATATTGTCGACTTTTTCCTTGGGTGGATTGTTGTCTTCTGCCCTATCTTCGTCCAAAGTTCTTGGTAGCTCCAGCTGTGGGTAGACAAAGTGGTGGTTTTTGTCTTTAACTCCAGGCAGCGTACATTTGAGCTCTTGACAACGTGTCTTTCAACTCCAGACCAAGTTTCCAGCTCTAGCCAAGGCTTCAAACCCAGACCAAGTGAATTTTAAACTCCAACCAAGTGGCTAAAATAATTCGGGGCAAATCAACATACAATCTCACTCTAAATAGGCTCCAAGAATATCTGTAGGATATCGATGGCCAATTCAAATTAACATTTAGATTTGTCTCAAGCAAAAATGCTAAGAAAGACAGCATATGTTCCAACATTAAACTGAACATAAGGTATGACCACGTGAAATTTACCATCGCTAACCCACAAAAATCTTG
>JARQZK010005215.1:0-20000 GCA_030704885.1 Cynegetis impunctata
TTTTAGATCGGATCGAATTACGTGAATCTCGAATTGAAACTAGTTGACTACGTTTATGTGTAATTCACTTGACTTTTATAGATTAATAATTCAGAGCGTGTTTTTCCGTAACATAGTCTACCGCAAACATACGATTATTTCTGTCAGTTTTTGACAGGGAGTATAGAAAAAGGAATTGTCAAACCATGTGCGACACTGAAAATTTGATTACCACGGTCGAAAAATATCCCTGCTTATGACATTCAAATAAAATCGGACGTATTTTGTCGGCAGTGTGCGCTAGTGGTCCGATTTGAAATCGTTTCAGACAATCGGATCCGATTGTAGTAAATGTGCGGCCGCCCTAAAAAACGCTATAATTTTTTTTTCTTCGTTGGGAAAAAATTAGGAACAAAACTTCTCTGATGAAATCATATGTGTTTAATCGATATCCGTTGGAATTTTTAAAATCGGGCCAGACACCAACTTTTTGTCGTGAGACTATAACCCCTTTAGCTTCGCCTCGGGGTAATAAAGTAGAAACTGCGGAAAAAGTTTTATGCAATAATCGTTCGAAGGTAATTAACCCTTCAGCTTCCACCAGTTTCACATATTCCTTATCGGATATTGTAGGTAATGTGAATTATTCAGAATGAGACATGTCTAATATTCTATCTATGAATTTCTCAAATTGTTCCATCGGGAGCATAAATATAAATATATCGAAATGAACGTAGAAATTTATATTGCATCGAAAGTATCTGTTATGCAGAATAAAAATTTATTTCAATCAAGAATTTATACTCAATTCATGATGAAGTCGACGGAAAAATCTTCTAATAAACTAGTTTATTAATGTAGCGATTAATGGTCTCGAACTATTAACGCGCTCGCTCCGCTCGCGCGTTAAAATATCTCAACCATTGATCGCTGTCATCAATAAACTAGTTTATTAAATAACTATTAATAAGGCTCATCGATATCATTAGTTTAATGGAAATAGTCAAAATAATATTAAGATTTGAAAAAACTTGAAGAAAAACATAATGCACCGAATCCTGAGTGCATTAAGTATAGCATGTGTGTGAAAAAATTTTGGTTATCAGTATTTAGTATTTTGGAGCATATAAGGAGAGTATTGAAATTGTAAATTATCAGATGATCATGAAAGAACAGAGCTACTTTAAATTCTAATTATGTCGATATGCAATCGCACATTGTAGGAAATATGTGACATATCAAGGAGTTCTGAATATTTCAGTCTTTCAATTCAAAAAGCTTTTGTATTGGGCGTGAAATTGTAACTTCTTAGAATCAAACTTCAGGAATATATAAATGATAGAAACGTAAAACCAAGCTGATTAGAAATACATGTGTCGAAAATATTATTTTTGACTGTGAAATATGATCAATCTAAACTAATTTACTTACTGTCCTCTAGAAGTATGTAGTAGCAATGTGACAAGGGTGGAGGCACCAGGACACGTACAATTATTTGCTAATAGTGCATATTTGAACTCATCTTCACACACCACGTACTCAGCAAATTTCACGTGCAATTTATTTTCTGGTCTGAATATTTGTACATATTGAGCGACATTTGGAGCAAAATCCTTAACAGCCCACGATCGAAGGATCGTGTGTTCATCCTGAAATAACCAGAATTTTATCAGTTCAATCTGTATTCTTACGCTTATATGAGTATTGAGATTCAAGATAAAGTAGAAGGTTAATTAAATTAAAACTTAAATAAACGTACAATGTCTATCAAATAGTTATAAAATTGCTTCGGTGAAAGATTTTTACGCAACATGGAAAAAATTTGCATGAAAATGTTGGAAAGTTCAATTCATTATGCTTACTGTCATCATAATGTATTTTTTTCATAAATACATTCCACCGTATCGATATTAGACATACGTCCATCTTCAACGTATACGATTTACCTACTGAACTATTTCAGAATTACTGAAATTTCGAATCCACATCACTTCTGTAAACACTTACAGAATTATTTTGTAGAAAGCGAAATGAAAGAATGTCCACCCAACAACTCGTATATTCTTGCAAAAGATGAATTTTCTTTTTATTTTTGTCTTTTTTCTGATATTTTCTAAAATTTTCACCAGGATGCTGAAATAAATTTTAAGCCAATATTACGTTTTCTCTATCCAAAATCTTCGCCTCTCGTTAACGTTATGAATCACGTCCTATTTCGATTTTAACTTCAGCCTGCCGATAACCATCTGTTGCTGTCCGATGAGCCCATGTAATTAACTTGTCAATCGTTTTAAAATTTAGATGTAGCTGGATTATGTAAAACATATTTTCATTTACTCGAATATATTAAACTTACAGTGTAGATAATTTTTTCTCCAACTGAAGATAAATTCCTTTGGTTCATTCAAATAATATAAATGGATATATAAATAGTTCGTCCCATAGAAGAATGCTTTTGTATAATATTTGTGTAACACTTGAGACTGGATAGGGTAAATCCATGAAAATATTGATCTGTTCTCACGGTGAATGACATAGAGGAGGTGTTGCTTAAAGAATGTCACAAATAAAAAAAATTATTCATTCATTTTATTGATGATTATATATTGAAAATTAATAATTGAAGCATCAAACTTAAATTCACAAATACAGCTGGATGATATAGAAGAAATACTTCACTTTTCTAAAGAATAGAAGAGGTCAACCATAATTCTCTGTGTAGGTAAAACAAGTAAAAGAATAAATATCATCCATCACTGACTAATCTGCACGTAATTTCAAATTCTTACCTCTCTCTCTTGAAATTATATTTAGCTCAAAGAATTTTAAGGTATTTCCTTACATCCACTATTTCCTCGATTTTACCCTCACTATCCATACTGAATGAATGAGGAATACTATCGATAACTATGATTTTGCGAAGTATACTCTGCATGCTTATTTTTCTACTCAGTCATTAATTTCTTTTGTTTCAATGCTTATTGCGGTGCAACGTTTCTCAATATTTCAGTACGCCTCTCATACCATAATAATGTATAAAATAATAACGTTTTTCCAGCATTTAGATTTATATTTGGTTACACCAATCTGCTGCTGTAACAATCACAATAATCGATGCTTATAAAAATACCACTGGCTTCTCCGAATATTGTATAAAATTCAATCATTTCCTGGATTTCAACAAATCCTAATAAGTTCCGCCCATAATAGTAATTTACCCCTTGTAAACGAACAAATTCATTTTCAGGTATCACCTTTGCTATTGTCTGTTTCATAAAAAAAGATGTTATACTCTCCTGTGGTCAGTCTTGATAATGAGTTCATAACTCGAAACATGTTGACTATCCTTCACTGCTAAATATAATATCTAAATATCTTTATATATTGAAACTTAAGTTGAGTATGTTTTATTTCAAAGTTTGAACTTTTTTCTTTATGGTGTTTCACCAAGTGATATGCGAGAATTCAATCTCAGCTACATATTTTAATTATCAATGCTATCGCATCAATATCATAAAAAAGTGTACCTACTACTCCTGCAACCTATAATTGAAAAAATAAAATTTTGTTGTAGTGATAGATGCTGCAGTAATAGCCACTCTATTGTGAATATGAGCAGTTGTTTCAAGTGACACCAACAAATTGTGACTCATAATTTTTTCTAGACAGTCTGTAGTGAGTTGTATTAAAAAAAATTCATTCTTGATTTTCACGATGAGGACTCATATTTCTTCTACAGTAATAAGATATTCACTACAGTGAACTACAAACGATGATGAATTACCTGGTAAATAGTAATTCATCATATTCTTTCATAGTTCAGATTAAGACAAAAAATCAAACTCACTACATGTAATATTACTATATGTAGAAAGTTCAAAGAGAAAAAGAAACATTTCTGACGAAGTCGAGTTCCAGGTTAAGGCGCAGCTTGCTCATGTGTTATAATTTTCCTCTTAACTCAGTTTCACGATTTTAATAATTACTGAAGTATATTTATAGAGAAATAAGGAAATATTTTCCAATAGTATATCAGCGATTGTTTAGATAAGTGTTGTTAGGCAAATAAAATCAGGAAAATATTCCCAAGCATACTTATGTTTTGAGTTTCCCAGTACTACAGTAAACAAAGAAGAAATAATGTTATTTTTTGTTCGCTCAAACAACGAAGTCTAATTTTTCAGTTCTCGCCATATTTAATATCATGATCTTGATAATTTATTTCGATATCTTAAATGTAAAGATAAGTTGAACTTACGCATGAATTCTCTGAGGATGTTTAGCTTGGAGCTCATAACTAGTTCTTTCAATTGATCCATTGTTACACTTATATCATTATGTCTAAACATTGCTAATAAGTATCACATTAACTAACTCAGTTCTGATAATACAATAATAATAATAATAATAGACTTTATTGATACCCTTTCATACAGACTGCGATAAACATAGTTACAATTATTGGATATACATATATAATACAATCTTATCAATATCACTATAACGTGTCATCTGTAATCTTAGGCACCAAAAGGTGGGATACAGCATTGCTGATTAATCCTACCGAGAAGCATACTTGATTTTGCTATAGAACCACCAATTGAAGAAAAACAAAATAATGAGAGAAAAAAAACAAAACTAAAAAAAACAGCAAAAAAAAAACTCCAGAACCATACAGAATGAAGGAAATATACAAACCATACTAGTCACAAAGAACTGGATGCTGATATAATAGTTAATAATGTAAAAATACAGAATATAGGCAAAAGAGTTCTCTGGTATACTATTCATTGTAGCTACTGAAATGTATGAGAAGGAACGCTTAAAAAGAGAAGTGTTGAAACGAGGAATGGCAAGTCTGTTCTTGAATCTTATATTTAAATTGTGAATATCAGATCTGAATCTAATTTTCCTATGGAGGTGCACCGGCTTTTTTCAGTTAAAAGTTTGAATGTAAAACATGACACATTAAACGCCTCCTATTTTTCATATTCAGCCACCTCAATTCAACGAGTTTGTGAGACACGTGATCTCTTCTCTTGAGACCATATATCACTCGGATACAACAGCTATTCTGAATCCTTTGTACTCTCATTTCGTCAGTCTTCAAGAGGCAAGGGCCATATACAATATCAGCAAAGTTGAAGTGTGACAACACCAAGGCATCACAAAGTAATTTCAATTGCCTTTGGTTCAAGAGTTCCCTACTTCCATATATTAACTTAAGGTTCACGAAAGTTCTCTTCAGAAGCACATTTATGTGTCCCGTAAACCTTAATTTACATCTAACATCAGTCCCAGGTTTTTGGACCCCGATGACCATGGAATAGTTTTGTCCCCCATAATGATGCGAGTGCTCTCCTCACATATCTGTCTACCCGTTCCTCTGCCGAATACCATCGCAACCGATTTTTCAGGATCTATTGTTAGGCACATTGACCTCGAGAGAGCAGAGAGCCGATCCAAATCCGAATTCATGATATCCACACTTTGAAGAATTTCATTCCTACGACACGCCAAAAATACTTGTGTATCGTCAGCATATAGATGCCCCTGACAATCATTTAAACAACTTGTTAGCTGAAAGGTATAAATAATATAGAACAATGGCCCGAGGACCCTTGTGGTACTCCACAAGAAAAATGTTTTATATCTGACTTTTGATTGTTATAAATGACACATCGCGATCTGCTCTTCAGATAATTACGAAAGAGATCTATGGTGGGGTCAGTAAAGCCCACAAAATGAAATATTGCCAACAGTAACTCATGATTTATTCTGTCAAAGGCCTTGGAATAATCAAGCAGCACGAGTATTAGCAATTCATTATTGTCAACAGCTGTTATTATTTCATCCACAACTCTGATCAAGGCAGTCGTACACCCTTGGCCCCTTCTGAAGACAGATTGAACATCTGGTAAAATATCATTTACTTCTAGATAGTCTCTGAGCTGCAGAGCGACCAGTTTCTCGAAGACCCTCGAGAGACATTGAGAAGACTGATGGGCCTCAAATGCTTATAATGTCTGACCAGATTAGTCTTAAGCAACGGAATCACATATGCCAGCTTCCAGCATTCGGGGTATACAGACTCCTCAATACAGACGTTGAAAATGTGACACAGGTACCCGAGAATATACGGTGACGAAAGCAGAAGCATCTTTACGCTGATACCGTCAGAGCCAACAGCAGCTGATCGAATAGAATTCAGCGCCTCCAAAACCTGCTCCTCCGATACCATAGAAATTTGAAAAGTCAAAGCTTCCTGGAGTAGTGTACTCTTATACTTGTCCAAAATGTCCTGGTTAGGTGGTACGTTTTTGACAAGACCTGTGTAAAGTAATCGTTAATCTCATTCACATTGTTTAATTCTTCCGGAATACACACTCTACGTTTCTTTCTATGTATCGATAACTTTCTCAAGTGTTTCCACATACTGTTTATATTAACATCCGTCTTATGTTGGAGATATACACGTTTTTCATTCCGAACTGCTGTACTCGTAAAGTTACGCAATTGTTTATAATAAGTAAAATCCGCGGATAGTGCCGAGCGTTTGTACTTTTTTAAAGCTTTATCTCTTAAATGAATCAACAGTCTAACATTATATGTGAGCCATGGAGGCTTTTCCTTTTTCACGAGGATAGTTTTGATGGGCGCAAACCTATCAAATGAAGAGAATAGTGTTTTTTCAAATATATCAAGCTTCAAATCTATATTGGCTTCCATAATCATAGGCATGAAATCCGCCCTTAACAAATCACGATAGAATAAGTCCTCATTAAAATTGTTAAAGTTCCGATAACTGAAATAATTCGGTCTTAAATTATCTGTATCCAAACAAATATCAAGGTGAGTCATTAAATGATCAGTTCTCATCGTCTGGTCCGTCACCCTGCAATCAGCTACACTAAGTTCCTCAGAACACAAAAACAGATCGATCATTCGTGCAGAAGAAGCAGTGATACGAGTCGGCTCACTAACAGTTTGTAGCAAACCAAACGAGTTCAGAATGTTATCTAAATATCGTCCCTGATTCTCATCTGTAACCGGGTCAACATTAAAATCTCCCGAGCAAACAACATAATCATGATCCATGATAACAGCACCAAGACACTCCTGCAGCTCTCCGAAAAAATCCAGATATGAACCACCTGGCCTATACAAAACACCAAAAGCATATTTTTCTCCACCTAATGTGATAGATACCCAGAGCTGCTCGGAATGAGTGCAATCCAAACGAGCAGTGCTTGTAACACGCAGACCAAACCTGCAATACAAGCAAACTCCACCCCCCATACGCAATATCCTATCTCATCTGAATAATTGGTAACCATCCACAAAAATATCGTCGTCCTCAACATCCTCGGTTAACCACGTTTCCGAAATTGCTACTATATCAACGTTATTTTCGGATATCCACTGCCTCAACTGCGCAATACATGGTAAAATCGATCTTATATTCAAATGAACAATTTTTAATATAGCCATTAGAAATTTTAAAACAATAACAAACAAAAATTTTTTCCTTTCTTTCCCTCTGCTCCTTATCAATTTCCCTCCTCCTCAAAGTAGCAGATTCGCTTTTTCAATAACCTCAAATGATACATGTAAGTGGGACATTCTCTATAGTCAGCTTTATGTTTGGCATCATAAGTAGTTTTATATTTTTGATTAGAATCCAAGCAATTTTTACAACAGATATCTTCACTGTTACAATTCCCGCTATGTTCCCCAGAGCGACTCGAGCACACCACTCCCCTTGTACAGCTATCCACCCTGTGAGAGAACCCCTGGCAGCCAAAACATCTTACAATGCTAAGATCCTCGAACACCCTAAGTCTCTGCCAACCCAAAAACAATTTCTCTTTCGACATAATTTGATGAAATACATCTGGTAAACACTCACCAATAATAAATCTAGTTTCTTCTTTATTTTTATTAATACGTTTCGGATTACTTACATAAATGATCTTCAAATCTCCACGTATATTATTCTGCTCCATTAATCCACTCTGTATTTCTTCCCTAGACATTTCCTGAGTGAAACCGACAATTTTCACCCTCGGTTGTCTCATCTTCGTCATCTCCACATCATAACCTGCCCCAAGGTTATTCTCAACCTCCTCCTTCAACACCTCCATGTCTTTTTCATTCTGACATTCAATAATCATACTACCATTCTTAGTCTTCTTGGTCCTTTCAACGCGAATCTTTATTTCCGCCGGATTGATTTTCCTATTTATTTCTTTCAAAGCTTGATTATAAGTCTGGTTAAGCTTAGGCTTAATTATCATTTTAGGAAAGTTAACATCTTCCTTGGTTGAAATTTTTCCTACCTCAGAGGAATATGACACCTTATTTATTTGTACCTTCTCCAAATTAGTTATTTTGTCTTGAAGTAACTGTATTATTATTTCCTGGTCCTCAATTATTTTCATTTTATCATTGATAGTTTCGCGAAGCAAATGCGCAGTTTCGAAATTCCGGCACCGCTTACAATGAAAATTCAAAATACGCTTCTGCAAAGGAATACATCTCAATTCCGTAGAACTAATATCACTGCACTGAACGCAGACCAAATTGTGGCATGCATCACATGATATACAAGGGTTTCTATTTTCTTTTGAGGGATGATGAATACTCTTACAAAAGAAACATTCCATTTTATTTAATGAAATATTCCCTGATACGCCAATGGAAAGAAACTCCAATACATACTTCAGATCGCAGTTATCTTACGACCAGGTGTGAGATTATTTCTTCAATCACTTTTTACAACAGACGACTCCGCAGAATGCCGTTATTCGGGCGGAAAATCAAATTTTGCACCCCGATCGGGCACTTCACACGGCGTGAAACTCAAAAACTCAAAGGATTTTACTATTACCACCTTTTCAACGAAATCAGAAATTTTTTAAACTGTTATTTCACCCGAAACGAACGAAATCAGCGATAACAAATGTGTTCAAGATGTACGCACTCACAATTTGTTTTTGAATAAGATATTTCAAGTCTGACGCCAACTACTGCTGTATAAACCACTGAGAATGACGTCCAAGTGAAAATTATTCAACATTCCTGAGAAATACATTTTCTCTGAATTCATTAAGATTTTCTGCGTTACACAATGAAGCTATTAACTGCGTTGCCAGGATTTCAAAGAGAATGAAATACTGAAATGTTCATCTTGAGTGAGAGCTTTGCCATAGGCATAAAGCGGCAGGCACTACTTAAGAATAGTTCTTTATGAATTTCGGGTGGACCGATATGTTTCATGAATAAGATTTATTATTTTTATGTAGAAATATCTGTCAGATGACATCTGTTCAACTATGGAAAAAGTTCTAACATGTTTTACGTTGAAATTATTTATTTCAAAATCAAATCATGAAAAAGATACAAGTTGACCATGCTCAATTTAATGTACCTACTACATGAAGTGAACAAGGAAAATACTTCAATAATTAAAAAAATTATCAAACAACTTTCCAAGGGAGCTGGTTATATGTATTCCCCAACCAAGAATTCTACATTCACAATTCAACAGTGAATTTTAGAAATCGTAAAGTCAGTTCTACTCAAAATCTGCATACAGATGTTTCGATGTTGTTAGATCTCATCGGTGCAGCTTATAAGGCTCAATTAACGAATTTAAAATTTTTCCCCAATACAAATTCTGACCGAGCTACTATCTGCGAAACAGCCTAGAGCGCCCTCCACCAACGATATTGAAAACCAACAATTCACTGCTTAGATCGAAAATGCAGAATTCCGCCAGGAAAATACATAATTTCCCGACATGAAATGTTTGCAACTGTGGCGTATATGGTTCCAAAGCAAGCTAACTTAGCGTTTTTAAAAACTCTGTACATACTCACGAGAATACGCTCCATGAATAATTGTCGCGAAATTAGCTATATTGAAGATAAAATCATAAAAAATATAGAAGTAAACCATGATCAACTCCCAGAAAGATAAGCTGCACTGATGAGATCCAATGGGATCGAAACAGCTGTATGCAGATTTTGAGTCGGGATGACTTAAGGATTTCTATAATTCACCCGTGAAAAGATTTTTGATAATTATTCAAAAAATTGAAGAATTTTTCTTGTTCACTTCATAAAGTTGATTATTTCAGTTCACAAATAGGTCGTGGCTAGAAAATATTTTTGCTACGAGCGTGTAAAAAGTGACATTTTTTACGCCCATTTCGATGTGAAAAATGTCACTTTAACGCACTAGTGTGAAAAGTTATTTGCTTTTCGCACTAGTGTGAAAAGTGAATTACTTTCGACACTATTGCGAGAAGTAATTCTGAAAAGATTGATATATTTCGAAATGTCTTTTTTGAGTTATTAAAAAATTACAAAAACTGAATATAATAATTTATTTAGAACTTCACAAACACAACAATATAACATATTATGATATACAAGAAATCATGGCTCGAAAAAGTTGACCACACAATTTCTACAGTTAATTGAATTAATTCCCGACGGAAATTGTTGATAGGATACTGAACTTCCGATCGAAGTATTCATAGTCAGAACATCTTAATGAGGCTGTGAACAGGTAACCTCTTTCTCTCCTAGTATCTTCAAGGCTGTTTTTTTTTAATCTCCACGAAGTTTTCCACATGTCCCGCGTCTCTCTCTCTCTCCAAGCCGCTACAGTCCTACTGGACCCAGGCCTTCCCTATCTTCCTCCTCCAATCGTCTTTGCTCATGGCTACTCTCTTCCAGTTTCTCACTCATAGGAGTTCGGCTGCATCTTTCTCGACGTTCTCTGCCCAACGACGTCGAGGTCTTCCTCTGGCCCTCGTTCCTTTGAAATTTGCCTTGTATATCCTTTTTAGCGTCCTTTCATTCGGCATTCTAATCATGTGTCCAGCCCACTTCAGTCTTAATATTTTGATGAATGTTACCACGTCTAGGGATTTATAAAGCTTTCTTAGTTCGTGGTTGTATCTTATTCATACTGCTTCTTCTTGTATAGGACCTAAGATTTTTCGGAGTATCGTTCTCTCAAATCTTAGGAGCCTTTCTTTGTTTCTCATTGTCAGTTTGGCTTCCATATATCCCTCGGCTACAGTGGCCAACTTCCAACCCCCATGACGTTTGAAAGTCAAAATATCTGCTCCTGAGTCTGCTAAGAGCGAAACAGATGATCGCCGAAAGCAATGTCCTATATATCTAAACGGGTCAGGTAATCCAAGGAAAGTAGCTATGTTTTTCGGCATAGCTCCATAAGTATTCATGCCTATGTGCAGTTTTATGGGCACGCCTTTTCTATATTGGTAAAAAAATCGATTGTTGATAATGCTTACAGGACGCAGACGCTCATACTTTCGAACAATCTTCACTAAATAAATTTCTTCAAATGAACCACCACTAATAACAAATTCTCGACAGGTTTTCATTTTAGTATCAGGTATATTAATTGAGTAAATGTCAGCTTTGTCTATTACGTCTTCAATAGTCATCAGACACAGCTCGTCTCTCCTACACCCTCCTGCAATTCCAATGATTGGTGTGACTTTCATGAGCAAAAAATCGTCATCGTTGGCCCTTGTTAAAAATATTTTGACATTTTTTTTGGAAAAAACTAGATTTCTTCGCCTTATAACCTTCCGATTTTCTTTTCAAAAAAGATATTAAATTATTGTACCTGCTTATATCAATGTTTTTCTCTTTCGATAGCATTGTCCTTAACATGGAATAATGACTCCAAAGGGATGAAGACTTTTGTTGTGTGGACTTCTGCTGGAAATACGCTAGTAAGACAGTCTCGGTGAGATTTTTTATTTTATTTCCACTACACTACTTTTCGAAACATTTACATGCATTTTCATATTGGATCCTTGACCGGGCCGGTAGAAGCGAATGAAGCTAAATCACTATTTTCTACGTCTGAAGAGTCCATTCTCTTCATTAGGTTCTTGGAAATGACTTTTTGAGGCAGAATTTTTCGAATTACATATGATTTGTCAACTTTACTGACATACAATAACATAGGATCACTATGATGATCTAATTGTTATGATAATCAAAACCACAAATTCAAGTGAATAATTACTGGTAGTATACACAAGTAATTTTTGAAAAGCCAATTTTTATTGTGCTCGTAGAAAAGATCTTGTAAGACATACGTGTGAAAGTACGTTTAAGGCACTCGTATGAATTGCAAAACTCACTTCGCTCTCTGCACAAACTTTCATACTCGTACATTAAACAAGTACTTTTCACACTTATATCATAAATACCTTTATTATTATTTGAGAAATCAAATATCAATCAAAAAGTAGACTATGAATATCTATGGTATTCCTATGGAATACTGTTTTTACTAATACATATAAAGTTGGGATTTTTTACTAACATGGTCGCAACTGTTCTATGAAATAAAGGGCAAACAGATACATTTCGATTGCATGTCCAGATGAAAAAGATATTCACTGCGAAAAAAAATTGTTTCTATTTATTTTGATACCAAAACTTTGAAAAAATTGATATCACACGTTACATAAGTAGATAATAATAATTCACATTATAACACATTTTTTCTACTTTCTGGACCTACAGTAGTTTAAGGCCAGTTCTGAACGAATTATGGGTTTGTAACTACTACTGTACGGAGTACTGAGGTTTTGTTGAATTTAGAATTATTCGACTATGAAATAATGTAAATCATTAAAATCTAACTACAACATCTGACTCTATATGTGTTTTCGACAACGAAGCAAGGATCATACTTTGAAATCTTAACTTTTATTGGTATATGGTTTATTATCACAAAAATACTTTGTAAAATATAAAACTGCGATTGCAATTTCGGTCACTAGACCATCTTCGGGCACATTGTGTTATGAACTGAATACATAATTATAGATTTGCGCTTACGGGTGGAAAAGAATTATTGCAGGTACCTGAATGGACCAGAGGAACACATTTCAAGAAGGGCTAATCGAAGTGGATTTCCCAAATTAGTACAATAAAATGTTCGTAGAAATATCATTATTGTTTGAATACACTAAATATATGAGAATATATCAAGTCAATTTGGTCGTTCAACAAGATATCTTTTGCATTTTGATTGAGTTTAAAAACTTCTAATGATTCTAAGTAAGTTAGTTTGGTTCTTTTCGGTAATTTGTGCATAATTTGAAACTTATCAATTCGTGGAAACGGGTGGTGGTTTTCACGGCAATGATTTGAAAACGATGAATCCGTTCTATTTTCAAAAAAAGATTGTTGGTGTTCTTTAAATCTTGTCTTGAACGATCGACCAATCTGACCTATATACACTCCTTCTCAAATAGAACAAGACAAGAAGAACACCAAAAATCTTTTTTGAAAAACAAAACGGATTTAACGTTTTCAAATCATTGCCGTGAAAAACATCACCCGTTTCCACAAATAGATGAATTTCAAATTTTGCCCAAATTTCCGAAAATGACCAAGCTAAGTTACTTAATATCATTAAAAATTTTTAAACTCAATCATAATGCAAAAGATATCTTGCTCTTCACGTTAATGCAGTGAAAATTTAACTATATTTTTCCAATGTTATCGCAACGTTATGATCCCAGTCAGATACTCATCAAATTTTGAGTTAATTCATTTTAAATGAGTGCAAGCATTGAATAGAACCAAATAGAAAACTTTCACGACATTCAATGGAAATTTCTCACGATTCATCTGACAGCATCAGACTTTTGGAAAGTAGTAGCGGGAGCATACAAGATTCCGATTTATATGGTCCAAGGAAGGGAAGTTCCCCAGGAAAGTTCTGAATATTTTGTCTTGTTTAAAGATGATTACACGCATTATAGAATGGTGTATTTTATCCACCGCAAGGACCAAATAATATCCAAAATAAAAGAATTTTTAGTGTACATGAAGAACATTGGTTTTCTAGTACAGATCATCCGTACAGATAATGGCAGAGAATATTGCAACAAGAAAGTAGAATCACTGCTGAACAATTTTTGTGTGGCCTATCAGAAGTGTATAGCATACAAGCCAGAGTAAAATGAAACAGTTGTGAAGGTTTCTACATTCCAAGAAGCTCTCAGAGGAAATATGGGGGGAGCGAACAGAACAGCGGCGTATCTTCTGAATAGAACAGGTCTTAATACCGTTTGAAATAAAATATCATATGAGCTTTGGAATAACGAATAGTTCAAAATGAGTTCACTGGATGTTTTCAGAACTGTTGTATTTATTCATATTCCTGAGTGATTGAAGTGAGAAGGTCTTACTAGAAACGGAAAATTTGTAGAATACTTAAGTACTGTTGAAGAATATAATATCTGGTTTAGAAATAGTCATTTTCCATTTCCAGTTCCTCTCCAAATAAAATATCGTCTTTGGTGATGAAATCACGGAAAGCAAGAAAAATATAGAAATACAAATACCAGAAGTAATTTTGGTAGATTAAGGACAGTATTTCACAGACATGAGACAAAAAATTACAGAGAGAACGGAATTAATAACGAAAGACATTTGAATCATGATGAAATTCGAAATGAGATCCAGACTAATGAAAAAGAAGAAATAACAAAAAAACATAATCTGACAAAAAGGAAAATAGTGTTGCATTCGAAAGATTTGCAAATTTGGCGGAAGCTATCGATCCTATATTTGAAAACAATGAGCCTATTTCATTCGCAGAAGCTGTATCCGGCAGGGACAGAGAATAGTGGGAGAACGCCGTTCATGAAGAACTGAAATCCTTTAAATACCTGGACTCTAACAGACCTACAAACTGACAAGAAACTGATATCGACTAAATGTATTTACAAGGTGATACGAAATGCTGATGGAAAAATAGAGAGATTCAAAGCCTGAAAGGTTATCAAAGGATATGTCCGAAAGTAAGGAATTCGGAAAGTGGATAACTCACGATCTGAATAATGGAAATGCGTAATTTCTTTTATGCTGTGTTCCTCGTAGTCTAGAAAAAGTTTTGAGGAAAAAAAAAGAATTCAAAAATGTTCCCTATTCTGCGTAAGATTTTGAGGCATAGAAATGTAAGAAAATTTGCCTGGAATATTGAAAAATCGGGAAGAAATTTAGAGTATTTTCTGTTATGAAAATGAAATAGTTGCAGATATATTTCGTAAAGTCCCAGGAACGTTTCTAGAATTGAAAAAATTGCAGAAGTTGGCCGGCTTATTTCTCATTACGTTATTTTTCATGGTCCTGGAGAAATTTTTCGCTCAACGTCAGTTAGTGTAAAGTCAACTCAGATTTGTACGAGTACTCGACCATTGCTGCCCATCAGAACAGGATAGTAGAAAGCCAGCATCACTAAATGAAGCAATCATATAAAGAGATACCTATACGGTATTTGAGCTGTATTTCTTCGAAACAATGATGTATGATGCACGTTTGGGTAAGGCTACTGGAAACTGATGTCATTTCTTGAATACGTTAAATAAAAACAAAGATATGTAGAGCAAATTATGTTTCAAGGGTAGATACAGCGATGTATATGAATAATTGGTTAGGGATGGATTTCCATACTGAAATAATAGTAACGTAGTATCGTGAATTAGAAATCGTTATGAAATGTGCTTGTAGAATGGTCAATCTGGCTATTCAATAGATGTCCTCTATGTCTTTTGTTATCAATCAGTAGCGATTCTAGGCAAATCAGTTTTATTCTCTTATATTCCGCATTTGATAGTATTGCGTAAAATGAGTAAGATTTTTTATAGAAAAAACTTTATTCATACTCTGAAATTCTGTCTGAAGTTATCTGAATATTTCAACAATATAGCACCGTTCACAATTCCCATATTTAATTTTATACACTCCTGATTTATTGCTTTGTGGAATTCTGATTTATTTTTCTTCCTACGTTTTTTTAATTTTTTTCTAGTGTGGTGAGCAATATTGTTGTTCTGCTTTGATAAAATTGATTTTAGTTCTTACGTAAATTTCTGTTGCAAATTTAACTGTTATATTTATACTATATCTGATAACGGGGTACCTATACCTGGAAAATCGCCTTTTTTGAAGTCTCCTTATCTACTCTATTATCTATTATTTTGGGGCTTTAATTATTATTTACGGCAACTTTTTTCATTATGTTCTTCTAAATGCTGTTATTAACGTTTATATGCGCAATACTTACTGATCGATGAGCCATACTAGTAAACGCTGCCATTTTACGTTGAAATTTATGTACGAAAGTACTATGTATGACGTCAGTGTGTGATGATTGTGGAGGATACTTGATAATACTTTGTTTTGTTAAATTAAATGATATGTAAGTACCTAATGAAATTATAACTTTTTTCTTCTATTAGTGATAACAGCCTGTACATAACCTTACATTCTCTAGGTACCATAAAAATTTTGTTTACTTATTTTTTATTATATCAATGAATTACTAGAAGTACTCCAGAAGATGAAATTGACCAAATTGAAAAACATGGCATAGAGTCAAGAGTATTTACTTTCTTGAGTTGTATTCGAAGATGATTCAGTGCGATCGTTTGAATAATATACATACATACATATATATATATATATATATATATATATATATATATATATATATATATATATATTTTTTTTATATATATATATATATATATATATATATTTATATAAGGTTTCTCCTTGAAGTATCTGTGAATATCATACCTATACCTAACTACTCAAGTTTCGGACATTTGAGCACTCATTTGTGAAAATGTTCCTTGAACATGGTATCCCCAGTCGGTATTTGCTAAGCATGTCATGATTACTATTTGATATAGTCTGTCCAGTCTAAGTTGGCGTGTACGTCACAGTCATGTGCAAATAACGACGAAAGGCTGCCTACCCAAATGAATGAAATTCGAAATGGTCAAAATTCATATCTGTCGTAAGTAATTTTCTGAAAACGTAGTTATATGGTGATAGTGACCGGATCATCCATTTAGACAAATATTCTGTTCTTAACATATCAAATCGTATGTTTCTCTCAAGAAAAACTAACATTCCGAGTAATGAAAATAAGTTGAATGTTTGTTAAGTTGTCATTTAATTGAAAAATTTGCAATGTTGTCGGACCCTCTCGACCAACGCGCCGGTAATCGGCATTTCACGTTTGACAGTCGCCGAGTAACCTAGAAGATTTTGTAATTAAGTTTGATTTATCGATCGATGAATATGGATTCCATATAGATAGACACTTCTGGTAGGGAATAATGGTCAATTTGAATTTACCACTAAAAATCCCCGCCATGTCAAACATGCAAGATATCTCATTTTGTTTAAAATTGGGTTAGCTATTTAGATTTAAGACTATTTATTACGTCTGGCAACAGTGTTCACGATCGACGTCATATACAATTGGTGACGTACACGCCAACGGTCGCTGGACAGACTATAGTAACGTTGTGACAATATCGAAATTTTCCTCACTTCAGAACTTGCAAATACCTTCAAGAACGTCGTAACAAAACTATTCGAACGAAGTGCTTATGAATTTGTTTATAATTTTTGGACAGTGTGATGAATGAAATGTAACCGAATCTACCGCCAATAAATATCAAGAAATTTATACGAATTCAGAACAATTTCAAAACGTTTTCATCAACTTTAAAAAAGCACCAAGAAACTCATCTCAACCCGTTATTTCCGAAGACAACCAAATTAATGTCCTAGCATATTTTCACGAATTTCTCGAGTTATTGATAAGAAGTACTGATGAAGATTTCGGTATAAAATATTCATCTGTTCAAAGAATCTTGCAAAGACATAACATGCATGATTACAAATTTACCAAAATTCAAGCAATGAAACCCCAAGACCCCCAACAAGGAGTTGAATTTTGTGAAATGATGTTGGTACGCACTCAAGAAGATCCAATTTTTTTAAATAAAATAATTTGTACTGATGAATCGAAATATTCAAGGGAAGAGTGTTTCAATAGAAAAAATTTTCTACGTCTCAAAAAAGTCGGATTTCAAGAAACATTTAGTTCTAATGTTTTCTGCATGTTAATGGACAACAATTTGAATATTGACAACAATACCTGAATATTTCGGAAAATATTGTAGAAAACTTCGTCGATCATCTGCCACTCGAAGAATATCGAAACTGTTGTTACCAACTAGACAGAGCTCCTGCACATTGTTCGAGAGAAGAGAGCGCAAAACTGTAAAGACTTTTTGACGATCGGTAGATAGGGCGCTAGGGATCGTGGCATTGGCCAGCGAGGTCACCTGATCTTAATCCGTTAGATTTTTATTTTTGGGGGAACATTTAAAGAAAAAAACTGAACAAAACACCCGTGTGTTCGAGAAAAGAATTGTTACATAGGATTACCCAAACATTTGAAGCTTTGGATTCGATCTTAAATCAGATCTTCCACGACAAAATCAGTCAACACCCTTATTTTGAAGTGCTTGAAAGTGAACGGCCAGCGATTAGAACAAGTTTTGGAATATTCCACATAATTGTTTTCCTTTTTTATAATTATTTGTATCAATATTTCCACTATCAAGTTACTTGGTGCTTTTTCAAAAATGATACAAACGTTTAGAAATTTTTTTGAATTCTTATAAATTTCTTGAGATTCATAGGCGGTAGACTCGGATACATTTCATTCAACACACTGTCAAAAAATAAAAAAAATTCATAAGAACTTCATTTGAATAGTTTTGTTCCGTCGTTTTTGAAGGTATTTGCAAGTTCTGAAGTGAGGAAAATCTCGATATTATTAGTAGATTGTCACAACGTTACTATCTAATAGTAATCATGACATGCTTAGCAAATACCGAATGGGGATACCATGTTCAAGGAACATTTTCGCAAATAAGTGCTCATAAGTCCGAAACTTGAGTAGTTAGGTATAGGTGTGATACATAAATAAAAACGAAACTCTAGCAGCTTTCAGAATTTTCAATAATATACAGGGTAGGTATTCCATTTAAAATAATCAACTTACAGTTATTTTTTCAAACGAAATAACTGTATTTTTTAACCACCCTGTATTGAAGTAACGGTGATTGGGCTGAAATATAGGAAGCCCCAAGTATCTACAAACTCCAACCGAAATTTCGATATCATAGTATTTCTGAACTCAAAGATAGAGTTTTAAAAGGTCTTGATTTCCGACGAAAAAAAATGAAAATAATTTATATTTCGAAAACGGTAAAAGATAGGGAAAATATTATGAAAAATTGTTGAGAATTATAAAAAATTGTTGAGAAATTTTTGGAGATTCTAAAAATAGTATTATACACAGGCTGTTCCATTTGAAAAATCAAAGTTGCTACTAGTTTATAGTAGAAGTGGCAACACCGCATTACCAAAAATATTTTAGTTGGGTGAAGAATGTTCAATAATGCCCTAAATTGAATTTTGAAAGTGATATGTTGTATGGTTCATTTCATCAGAAATATATATATATATATATATATATATATATATATATATATATATATATATATATATATATATATATATATATATATATATATATATATATATATATATATATATATATATATATAAATATATATATATATATATATATATATATATATATATATATATATATATATATACATTTATATACATTTATATATATATATATATATATATATATAGATATATAGATATATAGATATATATATATAGTATATATATATATATATATATATATATATATATATATATATATATATATATATATATATATATATATATATATATTTATGTATAGATATATAATATGAAAAGAATGAGATTTTCATAAAAGTTCCTCATAAAGTCAACAACACAATATCTTGAACAAATATTTGAGTAATTCTGAGTGAGTAAACAAGTCGCATTTTAGTACCACTTACAAGTGTTAATGGGTTACTAGGATCAAATTATAACCATCAAAGTGAACAGGAAATTAGCGTTTATTTTATAGGCAATGTGGTAATTGAATATTTGAGAATCTTCTTTGTGAACTTTCCGTCGTTTTTCTTGATAACTTAACTAAACTCAAGAATATTATCATTGCGT
>JARQZK010005215.1:25000-30000 GCA_030704885.1 Cynegetis impunctata
TATATCATTGTTGACCAACAGGTGTTGTTTTAATTTGAATCTGGTGGAGACTGCATCATTAATTATGCATTACAATAATGATCGCCAGGAAGCAACTAGATTTTTATGATGAATAGAGAGAGCATTAGAGGTAGATACTTACTTTTTCTTAATATTATAGACAAATTTATGTTAAATCAGTATTTTTATTTAAGTTCAAGGTGCTTTTGAAGTTTTTGGTTTGTCTATATTTGCCGATATTTATAGTCAAACGGTTCTCAAATATACATTTGCACATATGCGCGTTGATATATTTCTATATGTTAACGTTAATAGTGAAATTCATAAAATACTGGCTGTGCCTGCCGCGTTGCCGCGTGAAACTCAATTTGTTTTAACCTTAACAAGATACACACCATCACGGATTTTTTTTCAAATATTTGAGATCTGTCATTTTCATACAGAAAGTATTTTTTATCGTTAAGGTAGCGTGCGTTAAAAGCATTAAGGCTAGATTGTTTTTTTTGTCGACTTTAATTGATGCCTCGAAGAAAGTTTTATTTCAACGTGATAATAAATCGCTTTTTGCTGCTCTGAAAGTCTATTCTAAATACTAGTGCAAGAAATCCTTTTATCGGATGAGTAATTTCGGAAATAACATTGTTGGGACATTCAGTTTAGATCTCGTTTGTTTTTCCGAAAACGTGTCGGCAAATTTGTTAGCGCTGACAAATGGCTTCAAGAATTGAATTCCAGGCGACGGGGTGGTCAGAGCAAATATAGTATAAATCACGAAATTATACTCACCGCTGCTGTTTTATCTGCATAATTTCTTGCAGCTAATACAAAACAAGCCTCTGCTTCATTCATTCTGGCTCTCGCAAGATCACCATCTTTCAGACAAGATCCTTGAATATATATTACTCTTTGTGCCCATATAGGAACCTGCAGTATCATCCTCATCGTTGTGTCCAGTTCCATAGGGGAAAGCAGCACCTGAAATATAGAAATGACAATAAAATGGACAAGTTGAAAATATCTAAAAAAACTGTTTTATAAAGACATGATCATTATTTTCTTCAAGTGTTTGCATGCTAGGCTGAAACAAAGAGTCGAAAGAATAAGTGCAGTAAAGTTTCTATCTTTATTCAATAATATTGATCAAAAAATTCAGAATCAAATGAGTGGAAGAACCTCATTCAAAGAATTGTTGACAGCAATATTTTTTGAGACAACATAGCGACTTGAGCAATAAAATTTTGAATTCCCACTCATAAAATTCCCATGGAGTACTAAATCAAACTTCATGACCGCAAAACATCTTCCATTGAATGTTCGTACAATATCAGGAAAACTGACTTAAACTGTATCCACAACTAGAATACTATAGAACGTATAACTAAAACCCTCGCCTATATTATCTCTCATTCAACTTTGGAATTTATCTGAAAGATTTCTCATAAAAACAAGAGTCTTTCAATTGCAAATAAAATATTAACGAACGTATAGTTCTTAGATATTCACACAAAGTTAATTTACGTTTCGCTTCTACAAGGGCTTCTTCCCACACTGAAACCCAAATGGACTGAGAATTTCAATAAAGTTATTCTTGAAATTTCAAGTCATTAAATGGGGTTATCAAGGTTTACTACATTTTCTCAAATATTTCGAAAAACTTTATTAATCACTCCTGTTTTTCAGACTGAATAAAGAGTAAACAAATTGAAATAATGCAGTTGCAGTAAAATTTATATTGGCGGAACATACCATAAGCTCAATGAAATAATTGACGAACATTAACATTAGCAGTAATATTCAAGACTACAGGAATAACTATAGTCGCATCGGGCTGACTTTTTGAAAACAGAAAATTTGTATCCGGCAAATTTCCGTGGATTCGTGTTGGAGAAGGCAATATTAAAGTTCTCTCGTCGAGTGTCTCCCAAATTTAGTGTCGGTTGGTTTTTTTATTATCAACAATACAGGTGCGAAATCAGTTTTTCAGAATTTCCGGAAAAACTATGCATCATAGAAAAAAGTGATGCATAGACAAAAAATGTGCAATCAAAAGACCTATAAAATGAGCCGCGACAATTCGTTAAAAAGTTATTGCAAAAAAACGAAAAAAAAAACATGGTTTTGTAGCTTTTCTTCGATTGTTTATAGGGTTGTTGTTATAGGGTTGTTGTTATTTATTAAAATGCAATTAATACCAAAAGTAATGAGTCTTAACATATCGAAAAGTGTGCGAAAGATGAGCGCTGGGTGATTAATAGTTTTTGCAAAATCCTATTTATTTATCCCGTTTCACTAAATATGCAACAACTTCAAATCTTTGTTGTGAGAAACTGGCCGGACAAAAAGGTTTTATAGCCAGGTCATTTTGAAGGTGAGTAGCTGACTTAGACTTCTAATTTCGCAGAATTCCATTTTTTTGCCGAAAATATAGCAGCTTTTTTTTATAAACATTTAGAATAACTTGGAAACTATTCACGTTAGTGAAATGAAATGGACTGGAATCGAATGCCAGTTAAAAAACACGCATTAAAAAAAATTGCTAGGCCCTTTTGCAGCCAAGTTAGCCCTTTATTTTCGTTAAATCGCGAAGTGAATAGTTATAAACATTTGATTATATCTCCGAAAGGGCTCGTTATTTCAAAAAATGACAAGAGAGAAAAAGTATTTCCTTTATCCCAGTAAGCTTCAAATTTAATTGAAATTTTCAATTTTGCAATTTTTTGTTTATAACTATTTACTTCGCGATTTAACGAAAAAATTGTAAGTATTTATCAATTTTGTTGGCAAAGCTTAACATTCTTCAATCGTCTAAACAATATTCAAAATTTCCTACTAACGAATTGTCAAAATTACAAAACATTATTATTTTTATTTTTCGAAAAATGACTTTCGATTATTATTAACGATTATGGCAAGTAGCCAGTTGTTATTATTTTTTCATGCCACCCCAGATTTAAAAAAAATTGCAAAATTGAAAATTTCTATTAAATTTAAAGCTTATGATAAAAGAAATACTTTTTCTCTCTTGTCATTTTTCGGAATAACGAGCCCTTTCGAAGATATAATCAATTGTTTATAACTATTTACTTCGCGATTCAACGAAAATAAAGGGTTAACTTGGCTCCAAAAGGGCCTAGCAACTTTTTTTTTAAATGCGTGTTTCTTAACTGGCATTCGATTCCAGCCCATTTCATTTCACTAACGTGAATAGTTTCCCAGTTTGTTTATAAAAAAAAAGCTGCTATATTTTGGTAGTTACTTGTTTATTTAATTTGAAAGGGTTTTCGGTAAAAAAATAAAATTCTGCGAAATAAGAAGTCTAAGTCAGCTACTTACCTTCAAAATGACCTGACTATAAAACCTTTCTTGTCCGGCCAGTTTCTCACAACAAAGATTTAAAGTTGTTGCATAATTAGTGAAACGGGATAAATAAATAGGATTTTGCAAAAACTATTAATCACACAGCGCTCATCTTTCGCACACTTTTTCGATACGTTAAGACTCATCACTTTTGGAAGTATTAATTGCATTTTAATAAATAACAACAACCCTATAAACAATTGAATAAAAAAATACGTTTTTTTTTGTTTTTTTGCAATAACTTTTGAACGAATTGTCCGATTTTGATCTATTTGGGCTCATTTTATCAATCTTTCGATTGCGCAGTTTTTGTCTATGCAACACTTTCTCCTATGACGCATAGTTTTTCCGGATATTCGGAAAACCTGATTTCGCACCTGTATTGTTGATAATAAAAAACCAACCGACACTAAATTTGGGAGACACTCGACGAGAAAACTTTAATATTGCCTTTCCCAACACAAATCCATGGACATTCGCCGGATACAAATTTTCTTCATTTTAGTTCATTCTAAAGTCAGCCCGATGTGACTACTAGCTTTTACTAGCGGTTTCGCTCGAGCTAATGTCCTTAAATTACTGTCAAAGATCATTGAAAATTAAAATAGATAAATTAAATGTAGGATTAAAATTAACCGTAAAAAAGTTTTTATCTGTATTTTTTTTTGTTGGTTGGATCCCATTTATTGAGTTTATTATTTTTGAAAGTATATCCAAAACAGCTGATGCTAAACTCAATTGAATAGTGAGCTGACCGACGGTATTTATGTACTTATTGGAAGCCAGATGACGTTGAATTCTATTCCAATATCTCAAACTCTTCGTTGAACGATCATATATGCTACCACCAATTTCTTACACTTCAGAAACACTAGTGTGTTTATAATTATCTTATATGCTTAACAATACTCTTTGAAATAATGTGTACAAAATTTCATGATGATTGATTGAGTATTTTACTCGTGAAAGCGTAACATACAAACAAACAAATACTCTCACATTCGCATTTATAATATCAGTTAGGATTTCTGGAAGGCGACAGAAAAAAGGAAATGAATAAACAGAAAAAAAATTAAAACATACCGTGAAAAAATAAAATAAATAGAGAGAAAATAGGATTAAAACTGAACCGTAAAAACAGTTGTTTTTGTTGATTGAGATCCTATTTATTAAGTTTATTATTTTCAGAAGTACATCCGTATAGCTAATACTATACTCAATTTAATATTTAATTGATCTACTGAACGCAAGATGGCGTTGCATTCTATTGAAATTGCTCAAACTCGTAGTCGGACGACGACATAAGGTAACATCAAATTTTTAGACCTTTTATAAAAAGTATCCTATTTCCATAACTATTCTCTTGAAAATGAGTGTTGAAAATTTCATGGTGATCGGTTTACTCGTAAAAACGTAACAAACAAAAAGACTTACATTCGCATTTATAATATTAGTTAGAGGGGATTTATCTGCTCACAAGTATACCTAATAGTGATTATGGCAGTTATTTCTGAGAAATATTATTTGGGTTTATAACAACACACATTAGTAGGGTCCTCAGTTCCCTCTGTGGAACCAAAAGACTTCAATCGTGATTATTATTGTGAATATTTGAGGAAGTTCAGAGGCAAATTCAATTTGCC
>JARQZK010005215.1:35000-50000 GCA_030704885.1 Cynegetis impunctata
ATTTCAGCCTTATGAATATTAACGAAATAAATATACAAAATTTCACAAATTCACCGACGAAATTAAACTAAGAGACGAAAGAAACAAAAAATTCCATAACTAAAAAAAAAAAGTGGCGACAGAATCCGATTTGAGTATCCACAATGGGTGTGTGGGAAATAGATTATGGAAAAATCTACGGAAATTATCCGATTCGCTGAATAAAGAGAAGAGAGGAATCATAGGTTCAATAATCATACCAACATGTGCATGACAATTCAATTTTCCAAGGCAGAAAACTATAAGAAAATGGAATAATAGAACTCTTATGCAGTTTTCGATAATAATTTTTTTTTAATACACAAACTACATAAAAACGTCAAAAGATGTTATTATTCTTCAGGACAGGCAGCACACACAGTCATATGAAAAGATGCTCAGAAATTATAAAAGAGATGCGGTTTTGGCTGTAGATGAGTGGTGTAACGACAATGGTCTAATTCTGAAGCAAGACTCAAAGTATCTTCTTTCGCGGCGAAAGTCTGTGGAATGCTATCCTCCCTCTTTGTGCCTTGGTAGCAGTACTGTCACCTTGGAGGACTCAGTTAATTTCTTGGATGTTGCTTTGGACAAACATCTACGGTGAAATCATCATGTGGCTAAGTTGAGAAAGACTCTGAACTCTGCTGCTTATATGTTTATCATGATCAGAAGCAAGGTGGAGGCTTCAGTTATGAGAACTCTCTACTTGGCCAGTTTTCAATCTGTACTAGCGTATGGAATTATCTTTTATAGCAGTTCGTCTAGTGCTGACGAAATTTTTCTCATTCAAAAAAGGGTCTTGAGGATAATGTGCTGGTTGGGCTTTCGAGAATTCTGCCACGGAGTTTTTAGATCCAACAGAATACAAACAGTGTGTGGTCTATTCTTTTATCGTCATTTTGTCTTCCTCAAGTTGCAGAAAAGTTATTTTTTCCCTTCCTTTTCCAATCCGTGGTACTACTAGATTTAAAAGAGGACCTCTGTATATGGCCATTCATTTGTTTAATTTGTTTTCTAAGCAACTACAAGTTAATGAAGATTTCAGGTTATGCAAAAATCGCATTTATAGTTTCATTTTGGACGGCCAACCTTATTCAATAAATGAATTTATTACATTTTGTAAAAAGTAAGTTCCTTTCCTTTTGACTTGTCTCTATTTTATTCAGTGCAGTATTGTTATATACTCAATGAGAATAATTGTTGAGATTAATAAATATTGTTATTATTGTAAGGATAACATGTGTGATTTATGCCATACACTCACATTGAAAATTGTTCGTTGATATGAAATTACATCGTTCTGAATTGTCCCATATCGTTTCTATTTCTATGGCGGTCTGATCTCAATTAACACATGGGGTATCGGATGCATATTAATAACCATGCTTCTCAGTCTCTTTCATATTTTCATTATAATGTTGATTTTGAAGAAGACTGTTACTATTATCATGTATGTAGACTTACAGTGTTACTCTCTCAGTATAAATTGGTTATAATAGTGGATTTCTCTTATTATTTTAATGTACTATGATTTAAGTGATCTCAATTGCACTTTGATTAATTTAAAATTTATATCATAAAACCTTTTGCTCTTATATGGTTCCTTTGTCAAGTTGTCACTCTTGAATGCTTCTATCTATAGAATCTAGAAATAATTGTGAGGAGACCATGAATTTTCGGATGCAATTTAAATCATGTTGACTACAATATGGATAATATGGCTAGTCAAAGTTTGTAATGATTCATAGTAAGAGCAATAATCCTTTTTTCAAAGAATTTTATCCTGGTAACTTTTTTCAAACATTTTAATTATTAAAATTCATTTTGCATTCATAAAAGCAAAATTCTAAAAATATCATAAGCCTCGAACCATTTGAATATATGAATTGTTTGAGGCTATGTAGTATTTTTACTTATTCATCTAATATCAGCAAAAACTTACTATTGGTGTTTGAAACCTGATTTTCTTAAAAAATGTAAACGTCAATAAATAAACATGATTCATTTGAGTTTGCCAACAATAAGACTGAAGTTTCGATAGTTTTTTTCCTTCGAAAACAACACCGGATACTTACTAAATTTCAACTCATTAGGTCGGATGGCGGCAATCCATGGAGATGTCAGAATGTAACGAAAAATATATTAACATATTCATCAAACATTCCAACAATCGCAAAAACCTTGGTCCAGGAGGTATGAAATGGATTTGAACACCAATCCGGCACTTTACTGTTAACTTTCTAAACAGTGCAATATTCTACTATTTTCAGAGAAGATATTACTGTAAAGGGGCTCAGCATTTTATGGCCGTTGAAACTGTCAATCATTGAGAGAGAATCTTCGAAATATTCATCTCAAAGTTGAGTAAACTTTCACGAGGCTTTTCTCTGTCCATTTAATTTCCAAGAAAGTATTTAATTCAACAACAAATGAATCTGCACATCCACCTTCATTTCATTAATGCGGATTTTATTTGAGTACATGAGTCCCGTCAAGGCAGGGAGTTTTTTGACGTAAGTTTCATGAGCTTACACCTAGAAGAGGGATTGTGACAGAGATTATGTAAAGTAGTTCACTTAGGCAAGACCCGTTGAGAGGAAATGACAATAAGAAGTATAAAGAATGTATGTAAGATGAGTGATGAATACAGGATGTTCCAATTTTAAGATAAAGAAATTACTCATAAGTAGAATATGAAAATGTCTTTTACGTAAAAATCATGAGAAATAGGCATAGATAACCCAGATATAGTTTTAAAGGGAATCTAATTATGCGTCAAAATATGTCGTTAGATACAGGATGTTCCATTTAACTTTCAAAAATGTGCCCAAACTTTGATGCAATTTTTTTCACCACTGTGTACAATATCGAAATAAAACTTTTATATGGTAGTTAACTTTAACCTTTCAGCCAAGCAATGAAATCAGCTACAAGCAGCTCGTTACATGTTACAGGGTGTGAACAATTTTTAAATTATGGTCCGTATTTTTTAATTTCTCAAAATTTCTCAGCAACGGTTAGTTTTAGGTACCTATAGGAAATATAATAGTAACTTACCTTTAATTGATTCTTAGTATCTAAAAATATAGAAAAATATAGGGTGTTTCATAAGAAAGAATATAGCTTTGATATGTACCTTTTTTTTTGGGTCTGCCTCTATATTTCAAAATAATTTTGGAATATGCTCTTCATGTACCCACATATGCCAGTGCTAATTTTTTTTTCCCCGCTCTCTTCATTTCTCATAGAAACACCGAGGCGAATGTGATGGGCCAGCCTGTATATAGTTATATATCCGGCAACAACAACAAAACATCGCAATTCTTTACCTCACTGCTGGCGGGAATATAATACAAAAAATTGGGAAATTTCAAATATTTTAGTACTCTCTATTTATTCTTAGTTATAACAGAGTAACGAACGAAAATGCCATCCTTAAATATTTATTTTATTTTAATTTTATGATTCATTATTGAAGTGAACGTACAATTAATATTTGTGAATATTTCAAGTGCCTAACTGTTTCCTTTTATTGATATTTTTGTATGGGAACCCCCTTAAATATTCACTTTATTTTAATTTCATTATTTATTATTGAAGTGAAAATACAACTAAGTATCTTGTGAATATTTCAAGCGGCAAAAGAAATACATAATTTGTGAAAATTTCAACTGTCCAGCTATCGCGGTTCTTGAGATACAGCCTGGTGACAGACAGACGGACTGAAGGACAGACGGACAGACCGATAGCCGAACAAAGGAACAGACGGACGGATAGACGAATAGATGGACATACGGACAGAGGGACAGATGGCCAGACGGACAGACGGACGGACGGACAGACAGCGAAGTCTTAGTAATAGGTTTCCGTTTTTATCCTTTGGGCACGAAACCCTAAAAATGGGTTATGTTCTCACAGAGTTTAGCAACATTCTTACACAACTAGGATGAAATATTAGTGCCTTGAATCAATTTTGTAAATGTAGTTTATTTGCCCACAGTTGTTTTCAGTTAAATTTTATCCGAAAATAATAGACTATCGCACTGTATCGAAAGTCTAGATTAAGGCGAGGAAGAAGATATTAAATACGTTTTAGACATTCGGGGTTGTTTCTGAGGCAGAATGAAACTATCAAAATTGGACGATATTAAAAATTTTTTTTTATCATTTTCAACTTTTGAGGAAGGAAATGACAGAGAGATGTATGAGGAGACATTTTTCAAACCGGTAAAAAAAGGATTTTTTTGCATCCCCAAACACTGTCCAAATTGAACATGAGAATAACTAGAAATCAATACATACAGATCATGTAACTGAAGAAACTAAGTATTAGTTATCGAGAAGAATTAAAAAAAATTGCTCGTACAGCACCGTACATGTGAATTATCTTAAATAACACAACTATTCGTGTGTTAATCACGTGTGTTAAATCAGCTGTTAATTCTCAACGTCTGAGGCGACATCTACAGGGTGTTAGGTTAACATGCGACAAAAAATTCCAGAGGTTATTGCTTGGCCTATTGTAATAATATTTTGTCCTATGATGATTTAAGAAAACAACCTTTGTTTCGAACATAAATGTTGAACAAAATTTGCTATAGTTATAACATTTTATTATCAGAAAGTACATGTGACGTTGCTGAATCCACAATAAATGTTCGAAATGACTTCCTCTAGCCTGAGTGCAAGCATTGAATTTTCTCGTCATCAAGTGCCGAACTCCAGGTTCGTTTCTAATTGAGTTACATCCATATACTACTCGATTTCACAAGTCGTCCAAATTATCCACTAGACTAATGACTTCAGATATCATTAATTTTTTGTACTTGCTAAACTCATTGGTGTACTTTCATTCACGTTAATGATTTCAACAAATATCGAATACGCTTGTCGTAAATTTTATTCAGTCTGCATCTTCGCAACCAACGGGTCTTTCAGAAATTATTACATGACAAAATAATCTCAGAATAGGCCGAGGAATAACCCCTTGAATTTTTATCGCATGTTTACCTAACACCCTGCATAATTCTCCATGCGTCAAATTATTTTATCTACTCCTATTGAGTAATATATTCATTATTCAACTGCGTTTTAGCAATTAATAGTATCTATTAACAAACAGCGTGAGTAATAATAACTCACTGCTATAACTCACTATATAGTCTACTAAGATCCCAAGTGAGATCGACCGTCACTCATCTGCTAATGTCACTTGAATAATACTGACGTTTCCAAATTAAGTAAATACTACCTAATTATTGTGAATTTGCGGTAATGGTCATAACTCAATTGATGAATTACAGCACTCGCTTGCAGCTCGTGCTGCAAACTTCATCTGCGTGAGTTATGACCTACATTACCGCTCGTTGAATAATATACTATTATTTCGTACTTTTGTTCAATTGTTTATACGTCAATCTATTTTGCTCCACTACCTTGATGTCGGAATATACGGAATATAAAGTTCTCTTTCTCCCTGCGTCAAACGATTCTTTTCTCTCGTGTAACGAAATGCGAGCTAATGAAAGAATATTAAGAAAGGAAAAAAAATAGGAAATGATCAAGAAAATTATCAATATAACAAAGGGCAGCTTAAAATAGTGACAAAGTGAAGAAACATACTGTTCTTAAGTTTAAGTAAAGTTTTAGATATAATCATGTTTTTTTAATATCTGTATCTATGTATTCATTTATTTATGTGTTGTTGCATTTATTATAATTATTATTATTATTATTATTACAAAAGATGAGAGTTAAGGTTAACCTATAAACTCAAAAAGATAACCATAAAATTGAAACTAAGAAAGAATTCGAGAAGTGATACAAACATATAAACTGAGTAACAAATCGAGTGAGCTGAAATTGAAATTAAATTTATTAACGATGAAGTTCAGACTATCTATCCAGAGAGCTCTTGAAGGAATTCACCTTTTGCGATAACACAATCTCAGAGGGGAGCCGATTCCAGATTTCCGAAGACTCTGTTGGGGAGAAAGTTGCTCCTCATTGTTGTCCTGAAGTTCTCTTTGGCCAGCTTGTAGCAGTGTCCTCTCAATGCCCGATTCTGATTGAGTGGAAAGAGGTACGCCATGTCTGCACTGAAGAGAGAGTGAAGCTATATGTGATTATCAAGTCACCTCGCAAACTGCGTTCCGAAAAAGAAGGCAACTGAAACAATCGCAGCCTAGTTTGATAGTTCGGGCGAATTCTGCCAAACGGAATACGTGTGCACCACCGCTGCACGGATTCTAAGAGTTCCTGATCTCTGATCCGATTTGCCCACCAAACTGGGCCCGCATACTCTAGAATAGGTCGCACGTAAGTTGTGTAGAGAGTCCTGCATGTGGCAATATCACATCCAGCGAAAGTTTTGGATAGTATATATGTAAATTTTTTTGCCCTGGATACAGCAATTGAAATGTGGGTAGACCAATTTAAGTTCTCAGTGACTGTAACACCCAGGTCACAATGTTGCGAGACAATAGCCAGCCTCTGCTGGTCGATGAAGTAAGCAATCTTAGGATTTCTCTTACCAATATGAAGCACAAAACACTTATCGATATTGAGAGGCAGCAACCACTCCTCACACCACTTGGATAGATTTTTAAGGTCATTTTGGAGGTGTCCTGTATTGACTAGTGGACAGTTACTGAGTTTCGTGTCATCCGCGAACATTGCACAGCTGGATATAAAAATACGAGGGAGCTCAGAAGTGTACAACAAAAACAAGATGGGACCCAGTACCGAGAACTGGGGAACACCACTACGGATCTTTATATCGCAAGAGGAGAAACAGTCACCAACCCTAACTCGAAAAGTACGGAATGACAAAAATGATTCAATCCAAGAAAGCAGATGACCTCTCACTCCCAAGAACTCAAGTTTCCACAGGAGTCAGCGGTGGGGGACACGATCAAACGCTCGTGCAAAATCGAGCTACACAACATCTACTGGAGTGCCGGAATCAACACATCTAATCCAATCGTCAACACAGGAGAGAAGATTTGTGATGGTGGACCTACCTGGAAGAAATCCATGTTGCTCCTTCGGAATTAAGTTATTTTGATACGCAAACTCTAACAGCTTAACACTAATAATTATCTATTGTAGCTTGCAGACAAGCTTACTGGTCTTATTCAGTGTTCCTAGTAATTCTTTTTCGTGTTCAATCTTTTTTTATGCCCGGCTACTAAGGCTATACGGCTACTGTACTATACAAATTGTATTCGGCCGGGTCTCTGTTAATAGAGGCCTTAGATTTCACCAATTCTCGGCCTCTGCATCTATACAAACACTCATTTTTCATACATTACATAAAATGAGCAAGAAAAATTTTTCGATAAATGAAAAAAAATCAAACAACTTTCCAAAGGAGCTGGTTATGTATTCCGCAACGCGATTCTCGCTACGGAATTCTGCATTTCCGATATGAGTGGTAAATTGTTGGTTCCCACTATATTTCGTGGAGGGCGCTCTAGGTTTGTTATCCAGATAGCGGCTCGGTCACGATATGTATTGTGGAATAATAATTAGAAATGCACTGATGGGATCCAATAAGATCGATACAGTTGTATGCTAAAGATTTAGAGTCAGGATGATTTGACGTTTTCTATAATTCATCGTTGCTGAATAGGTATAACCAGCTCCCTTGTAAAATTTTTCGATAATTTTTTTAATTATTGAAGGATTTTCCTTTTTCACCTTACGTAATGTATGAAATTGATTCAGTTCAACAAGTATGTTTTTCAGGAGTTGATTGACTTATTTTTTACTATATTATATATAAATAGACGCACACGTGGATTTATATATATACATATATATATATATATATATATATATATATATATATATATATATATTTATATATATATATATATATATATATATATACATAAATATATATATATATATATATATACTATATAAATATACACACATATATATATATATATATATATATATATATATATATATATATATATATATATATATATATATATATATAATATATATATATACACACACATGTATATATATATATATATATATATATATATATATATATATATATATATATATATATATATATATATATATGTATAGCTTGAAAGGTTGCAAGATTCAAGATACCAGCAGCAATATTAACATCAACACCTGGCTGATGAAAACCATGCATTATTTAAAAAACGAAGAAAAATACTCACTCAGTACTGCAGAGGATATCAATATATCAATAACGAAACTTTTATAGAAACTGCAATGAGAAAAGAAAATGCAATAAGAACTGCAACAAATGATAGGTATATGGAGGAAATAAACAGCTGCATTAACAAATGAAAGCTCAAGAGTGAAAGACAGAAAACAAATAATATATATTCTAACCAAATTATATGATGCCTTTGAAGGAATAGTAGTTGTTGACACGACTCCTTTAGAATAATTTTCTCCAGAAAGTTTTTTGCAGGAAGTGAAGTTGGCTTTAAATAGCATAAAATGGAGAAACGCCTGGGAAGAATATAACAACGGCTGTAATGCTCAACTATGAAATTGAAGATCAAGGAAAATCATGGCAAGTGATCAAAATCGAGCCTCATACCTAAGTGTAGTAAAATAGCCAACTTAACTCTAACAGCAAAAATTATAGATCGATCAGCTTGTAAAACTGATATAACAGATATTCACGAAGATTATGAATAATCAAACACAGTTCTCGTGCACACTTTTCAACCACGCAAACAAACTGAAATTGGGAGTGGCTTCAATACAATCGTCTATATTCATACGCTTACGAAAGTAATCAGTTGAACACAAGAATATCAACTTGCTTTATCACCAGCCTTCATAGACTCGTTATAACAAATAGCAATAACTGAAGTTTTGGACAAACAAAATGTCGACAAAAATCTAACGAATATTTACAATGGATTCATTGCTAAGTAAGAATATACAGTAGTACATCTGAGTTTTACTTTTTTTTTGCATAAGAGTAAGACAAATTTATGCAATGTTTCCAGAACTATTTTTAGAATTCCTTTGTCATATATATATATATATATATATATATATAAATATGTATATATATATATATATATATATATATATATATATATATATATATATATATATATATATATATATATATATATATAATATATATATATGTATATAATATATATATATATATATATATATATATATATATATATATAAATATGTATATATATATATATATTATATATATATGTTATATAATATATATATATATAATATATATATTATATATGTACAGATACAGTCGTGTTGCATCCGTTGAATGTTTTGTTATATTTTTAATTTACCAAACTTTAGACCTATACTCCTGATGAAGTCACAAATGCTGACGAAATATTGAGTTGATGAGAAAATAAGAGTTTCAGTTCCCGACAGACCGCTTACCTGATATCCAAATATATTCAAAATTAAAGTACGCTCGATAACAAGATTTATTAATTTGATTTAAATATATATATATAAATCCTATATATATATATATTATATACCCTAATATAAATAAATTACTCAATTTATAGTATTAGTATAATGTGAAGTAATATAATTAATAATTATAATATATTATATTAATATATATAATAGTATATATAATTATGGAACAAATCTCTACTTATATAAAATTATATATGTATAATATTAATTTATTATATATTATATAATAATATATAAGTATATATGATACTATAAGTAATATATACTAGTAAATACTTTAGATATCGATCTCCCATATATATTGGTAGTTACCAATATTGAAATATATGCATAATAAGTATATATATATATCTAAGATTCATAGATGACATTGTTTTGATTACCTAGGAATAGATTCAGAGGTTGAGCGACGAACCGAGCCCACGCTTAACCTCTGAATCTGCTTAGGGATCCAGAGGTTAAATCTGAAAAACGTACTTGCTGAACTGAATCAATTTCATATATTACATGAAGTGAACAAGAAAAATTTTTCAATAATAAAAAAAATTATCGAACAATTTCACAAGAGAGCTAGTTATACCTATTCACAATCCAACGATGAATTATAGAAAACGTCAAGTCGCCCCGACTCTAAATCTTTAGCATACAACTGTATCGATCTTATTAGATCCCATCAGTGCAGCTTATTCGACTCGCAGTGAATTAACAAATTTTTAATTGTTTCACATGACATATCGTGACCGAGCTGCTATCTGGATAAGTTTGATAACACACCAGTGTGATACCCTCACGAAAGGGATTAGTGAAAGGAAACAATAACATTAACAGCCTCATAGTATCGGAAAATAGGAGAATTCACGTAGCAATTAGAATTCCCTCGCACCGAGACGGTACAATATCCGTATAATCATAATATACCAGAGCTGCCTAACCATGCTCGTTGAATCGTGCGTCGACTTTAATATTCAAAGTTATCAAAAAATCTTCTCACCTAGAGTCACTATATTTCCCGATAATTGATATGAAAGATGTGTTTGATAGATTCAGAGGGAACCGACAATTTTTGAAATTTCCGAAGGTCCATAACATTGATCAACAGCCAATACCACTCGTCCGAATTACAATTTGCTAATTCTGGGATAATACAAATGCAGGCGGTATTTCTTCGGCCTCGTTCTTTTTTGTGTATGTTCCTTAATACCTGAAAGTGGATTTTGTTATTTGCGATTCACTCTCATGTAATAATTTCTGAAAGATTCTGTGGTTGCGAGATACAGACTGAATAAAATTTACGACATATTCGATATTTGTTGATTCAACCAAACATAACCAGTAGCACTGCAGCCCTAAACAGTAAGATTCGTGAATGGAGAAATTTTGAAATCTCATCTCTAAACATGTTGTAAAGTTTACTCTCCAGGTAATCGCCTACTAAGAAAGTAGACAATATTTAATGCATATCTGATGTCATAGTCGAGTGGAGGTCTAATTATAGATACTGAGATAGAGACGAGTAATTATCCAGTCGCAATGGTGATACTTACTTCTAAAAAACAGACCATGGCGAGTTCCGTCACGCGAGTAACAAATACTATTAATAGTAATTCCTCTCTCTTTGACTCAAACAATTTTTACAAATATTTATTACTTATTTAGTCCATAAATTTAGCGTTTATAATATTTAGTATAATTATACTATGAATCTTTATACACATATTCACGAATAATATTATAGTCTAAGATATATATATACATATGAGAATTAATTTTTTTATCGTCACATAGTAATTTATTATTTATTAAGTTTATATATATATATTTATATATATAGGTATTATCAATAATTTATTTCTATATGTTTATATGTAATATTTTAGGTTTATGTTGATATATTTATATCTACTTAATATCAAATTAATACTAATTCTATATATTTGAGCTATTACAAATCTGATATTAGATAGAAGTATTCTATATTTAATATTCGTACGAGATCTGTACAATCACCGCAAGGGAAATAATGAGATCTATTTTCCTTTACATAGTTGTATAGTTAAATCAACCCACTATATTTACTTTATTCATACAAAAGTTCGTCTCTCTAAATCACTTCGACTACATGAACTATATACAGTATTTTCATAATTATATAATCATATATGAAACTAGTATCTTCTTTTAAACTCATACGCGCCCACTTCAACTTCTCACAGTGTAAATGTTTAATTAACAAAAATATAACGGTATACGACTATGTCTTCGAGTAATAATTAATCCCTAGTCTCTAGTACTTGCAATATATCTGTAATCGCAAACCCTCTACAGAACTATACATTAAAATATATTCACAATACAATGTGATATATTATCGAATACAAAATAATCTCAGTAAATTAATTATGTGGACAAGAAATTATAATTCTGAGTGTGATATCCCGCTAAACATACCATTATGTCAATTCGGTACGTGATTATATCCCTGTGACGAATCGTCACTTTGATCACATATATCCCTGGATCCTTGCTGATGAGATCTACTAATCACAACAACCTCTCATAGAAATATTTCTATTGAGCAATTACATAAGTTAGAGCCCATATGGTAATATTTTGGACATAATTGGATAGTATAGTGAATACAAACGACCTGCCAGTTGTCACCCTCAAAGAAACTGACTCCAGAGCAAGTTTTCCAATATGTACTACGAAAACGCGATATCTCGCTACGAATTCTTCCCATTTTCCAGATAAATGAATAGCGTGTGTTTTAATTGTTTGATTCATCCCAGCCATCACTCATATTACGTGAATCGAGGTGCGATACGAATAGATGGAATTGTCTCTCACAAGGCAGCAGACATCTCTATTTCGGTGTCCTTAGAATGACGATGGATACCTAATACTAGTCAATAGATATCGTATACCAATGTAATAAAAATATTATCGTATAAAGTTTCACTTAGCGAGTATAAGTTCGTTATATACAGCGCGACTGCACTTGATACTCCGCACGAGATTCTACTATCAACTCCTATAAATATGATAATGCTCAGAAACTCATATATGAAAAGTCGGGGTATACTGCGCGAAAATATTACATATGAATGCGTTTTCTTAATCCATATTTCCTTTCATCAGTTTTGGTGAAATGTAGACAAATAGGCCCATGAGACACTCTGTAGCGACTCTCTTGAATTAAAGAGAAAATGAGATACTTACAAGGATTTACAATTTTATTTATGTATTAATGTCCTGTATCACAATAATTTTTTTCTTGTTTACACCTTAATCATTATGTTAATACATATAATTAGAAATTGAAGTTCAGAGGCTCATTCACCAGTGACTTTCAAGAACTTAATCCTGCTGTGAGTACCCATAATGCAGTACTCCAGATGTGTTTAGCGTGGGCATCGGTATTCTCATCTGATCAAACTCTGAAATACTGGATACATTTCTCTAACAGTAGAGTCAACTCGAACAATATCATTTTGAAGATCCTATAAGAACGTTCTTATTGTATCTCATCACCCCCTATAAGAGTTCTCTAAATAGATTAGCTAGCTACTCAAAGCTCACTCACTAGAGTTATTATATATTATAACACTAGCATTGTATATATATTATAAGTGATGATTAATAGATAGGATTAACCAAGATCCTAATTGTAGTATATAATTACTAAAGTCCAGTAAATTTTCTTGTTTAATTTCTCAGGTTATATATATTTTGCATACTCTAATTAATTGATAAATAATATATATATTATATATATGTTTATATACATATATTTTTTAATACGGATCATTAATAATATATAAATCACTAAAACCATATATAACCTAATTAAATAATTTATAAATGATAACAGATGACTAATATAGATTTAAGAGATCTTACATATACAAATATATATACATTTATCTCTAACTATATACTTACTTACAAATCATGTTCTATTACATCCTTATAATTAGGTAATGTATAATATTCACCGATTTTTATTATTAATACCCGTGAATTATATTTTTCTCATTGAGTCGAATTTTTTATATATATCCTGACCAATAGGTATATTATCCTTTATTATATATACATCGAAATTTATTAGTGAAGTGCTGCTTAGTTCTGCTCAGTCAGTGGATTAAAAAATTGGATAAAGCGTTATACTGATACATATGTCTCCTCTCGTATAGTAGAAATATAATAATCCAGTCTCGCCATCTGATATCGCTAGGATAAAGCTAAGGATTACGTAATAAGTTGTTAGATCTTTTTTGTTCTGTTCGTGAGTGAGAAATCTGTATAAAACATTAGATATATCTCTTTATTCTTTCCTACTAATATAACTCAATATTTCATAGTCACCATATTTTACTCTTATTGAGTTCTAACTTGAGTGTTCCATCCCTTGAAGTTTATGAATGAGAGAGAGTGTGGTCTAAAGATATTTATCGTGGCTTTTTTAAAATATACAATAATATTGATAAACAAACCACATTCACCATAGTGAACACTGGGACTGTTATCATGTATCATATTAGCTCACTTATATATATAGTAGTAAATACAGTTAAAGGATTGCTGAGTATCCAGTAAAGCCTGAGAGTAAGTGAGTGCATATAATATTATAAAATGTGAGTTCACTCTCGCTCACTTACCGTATTACTCTTGATATATAAGTGAGGATATCGGAATATAATTATTTCCTAGACCTCTATATATTACAGTTATAAGTGATCTATACAGGTGTTAATGATATCTCTATCAGTCTTAAATCATATTTTACGAGCGAGTTCGCAGAACGTACTGTACTAATACCTGCTCTTTTTCTAGTATTATAGAATATGATCCGAATGAGTATATAAAGAATAATCGATGTTTATTTTTATTTTACTCATTATTATCAAATCTGTATATTTTTTACCTAATACCAATAATCCGATATTTATTTCCATTATCTGAAACCTCCAAATATATATATATTATATAATGACAGAAGGAATTCTAAAATAGTTCTGGAAAAACATTGCATAATTTGTCTCTTACTCTTATGCCAAAAAAAAAAGTAAAACTCAGATGTACTTTACTGTATATTCTACTTAGCTATGACATCCTTGTAAATATCGTTTAGATTTTTGTCGAACAATTTGTTCTTCCAAAACTTCAGTATTGCTATTTGTTATAACGAGTCTATGAAGGCTGTGATAAAGCAAGTTTGATATTCTGTGTTCAACTATTACTTTCGTAAGCGTATGAATATAGACGATTGATATTTTGAAGCCACTCCCAATTTCAGTTTGTTTGCGTGGTTGAAAAGTGTGCACGAGAACTGTGTTTGATTATTCATAATCTTCGTGAATATCTGTTATATCAGTTTTACAAGCTGATCGATCTATAATTTTTGCTGTTAGAGTTAAGTTGGCTATTTTACTACACTTAGGTATGAGGCTCGATTTTGATCACTTGCCATGATTTTCCTTGATCTTCAAT
>JARQZK010005215.1:55000-105000 GCA_030704885.1 Cynegetis impunctata
CCTGGGGCCGAATGTTTCCCTCAGGGCATAAGGATCTATATAACGCACTTGGTACATGAATAACTAATATGTATACCATATATACGACCATACATTAAAAATTTTTATGCCCGCCATATACGCTACGGTAGTCCGGATATGTTACCTGTGCAGGTATACCTGCGCAGGTCAGTGTACGTGTATGGGGACGTTCCGGTTCACCGTAGCGATCTTCATTTCTCTTCGCGATGTCTTCGATTGAAGGCGATGGCGCACTGGCATTGATTGGCTTAGCGTTTATTTTGACGTGTGACACTAGAAAAAAACTAACGCGACCTGCGTAGGCGACTGGAATACACGCACAGGTACACCGTAAAAAAAATTGATTTTCGATCTTGCTCCGGTTGCCTGCACAGGTTCAAAAACTCGCACATAATTATTCCCACATACGCTACGGTCTACCTGCACAGGTAGATCTCTCCGGTGTACCGTAGCGTATATGGTGGGCATTATATTCAAGATCATAGGACTCTATTTTAACAATATGTTGTCAATATTCTAATATAAGGCAGCGTGGCATTTCGTAGATGGAATCTTATAAATTGTTCGTTGGATGCCTTATATAGCAAAACTTCTGATTTATTCAGAAAATAAAATGCTGGCTGCAGAAAGTTCTAAGTGGAGTTATAGAAGAGAAGTTGTTCTCCAGATTGAATTTTGTATGGATTCATGCAAACTTATTCGCGGATAAATCTTGAATAAATATTTCTTCGTGAACTGAAAGGTCAAAGTTTATAAAGAAATTGTGAATTTTTTGACTATTATAGTCATTTGAATGACCGTATATTTCCCTACTTCCTCCTTCATTCCTAAATATAGGAGTATGCGAACAATAGAAAGTTGCGGACATGTCGCATGTTTGTCGTCCTTTCTGATTCCTTCACTTACGTCAACGCTGTCACACTATATTTATGATGCTAATTAGTGGAAACGGCTGAAAGCTTGTACCCTCTGTTATACAGTCGCGTTATAAGCAATTCATTTTCTGAATGTATATGATATCATCCACATTGGCCTATACGAATATCGAATTTCAGTTGTTTTTTGCTATCGTTATTGATGAAAAATTTGTCAAATATGTGCACTTTCACTCAAAAATCTTCATTTTACATATTAACCATAGAACTGAATTGCAAATTTCATGACACTAAAATATTCTTCTTTCAATGTTAATTCAAGTTTATATAATGTTTACACCAGTACTAAAACATGTCCAGAATTGTGTGAATATCAGGCATCCAAGGGTTACCGCGAGCTACTATATATAGAATACAGGTAAAACATATGTTTGAAGAATATCAATAAGACAATTTCATTTGTTCTATATAATTATGGTAATGTATTCCTTTCTATCCAGTTTCAAAGCAAATAACAAGTGTTTTTGGTATAGAAACTTTTTTTCATTGAGTCGAGTTAATGAATTAATGGTTTCAGTAGAGAGGATTGCAAATATAAATAAGATATATAATAATTTACAATAATGTTTTTCCAATTCCCATAAAAGCTTTCACTTCATGCGGTGAACTATGGACAAATAGAATATTTTTATTTGATTCAAGTTTATTGCTAGAAAATCACGAAAATGAATAATATGCAGGTCGTTATTTTTAAAACTACTCAAATATTCCAAGCAATAAATTCTTAAATTTTAATATACACAAAAATATTGGGATTAGTTTATTCTTACCTGTGTAGGTAGAACAATCAGGGCCACGCAAATCATAATAACCATATAAAGCTGCGATGGCCATATATCTGGCACGAAGTCTCCGTAACCAACAGTAGAGAATGTTACAACCACATAGTAGGTGGCTTGGAAAAGGTTCAGGTGCCTATGGCCAGCCCTTTGAAAATGCTGGATGCCACATACACTGGAAAGATGAAGAATTTATTGAAATCTATCAGTTTTCATTTATTTTGTATATATATATATATATATATATATATATATATATATATATATATATATATATATATATATATATATAAAAATACATATATAAATATATGAATATATACATATATAAATATATAAATTAAAAATGTTTGCGGTGGACCACCCTAATCACTTAGGAGTATGAAAAATATATTACGACCTATTCTCAGACCGACTATTGTCATATTCGTCTTGCGACCCTATTGTGGATCTGTGGATAAAATTTAAAAAAATGAAAATCGCGATGGAATTTTTATTCTAAGTTATGACAGAATGAAAACAAAAATATTGCCAAAAAATTTTAATTTATATTCAACAAATGAGAATAGGGGTTGATCGTAGAGGGGATCCATTTCGGAATAATTCAACAAATAAAAAATAGGGGTAGATTGTAGAGGGGTGAAAATTTAGAATTATATGTATTTTTGAATGCTGTATTATAAAAAAAATTGAAAAGAAAATTTCGTCTGAAAAATAAAAAATAAAAATTGAGGGGTGGGTCACTCTTATCATTAAGGAGGAACATGAGAATCGGTCGAGCCATTTCGAAGGAGTTTAACTTCTAACACCGTGACACAAGAATTTTATATATTAGAAACATATCTCAAAAATTTCAATGTTTCAAATGTTTTCTATTATTTCCGAAAAAAATACGACTAGAAATAGAAAGAAGTACAAATTTACGTACCAAGCAAAACATTCACGCTGTCAATGAATGACATGATGCCTATTCTAGTTTTAAAGTAATCGAAATTGAAATTATGATTGAAAACCATCAAATAATGCAATGGTAAATTCAATATATCAGATTAGTGAATTTTGTGATCCAATCATTGAACTTCAGGTCATGCATGAGAAAAATGTTTTCCAGTAATGAAAAGTAAACAACAAAATTTGAATGAAACTGGAAAAAATGCTTTTTTCTGCTCGCACAGATCAAGCTTTTTCAGTTTTTATTGAGATAATAATATATTTATTGGTTGATATGTATTTGATTTTTTTAAACTGTCAATCGTTTTAGAAATTCATAAAATACTGATAGACCGGTAGATGGTGACACAAAATATTGGCTCATTTGTACTAGTATGGCGGTTCTTCAGGGGTCTAATTCGGAAAGGCAAAAAAGAAAATGATGGTTAGCGAAAAAAAAATTACTCCTTTGCAGTGATATGGCGACCATTGGGAACTGTCGGAAAAGTATGGCAAGGTGATTTTCGTTGATGGCTACTCGACGATGATTAGCTATGCAAAAATAAGCCTGGTACAAATGGTTGAATTGTTTTATTTAAATTAATGTATTCGCGTCGGTATGGCGGGCTATAAGTCACACCCGAGAAGTATGGCATTACGCTACCGCCTACTTCTTTTTTTCCGACTATCTGAAAATACAAGCAATTTTGTGGAACAAATTGTTCGACACTTGTTACTTATCCGACGCGTTCGATTAACTACCACGCGATTAGGCCGCCGGTACCTGCGCTATGACCATCATTTTCCTTTTTGCCTTTACGTAATTAGACCCCTGAAGAACCGCCATACTGGTACGAATGACCTAAAATTTTGTGTCACTATCTCCCGGTCTATAATGGAATAGTTGGAATCTAGAAAATTATGTTGCATATAAGGATGCGATATCGTCACAAAATTTTAGTGAAACAGCTATTACTTCATATTCTGGTTTTTTGAATAAAGTTCAGGCATTCAGAGGAATTCGGTAGGTATCTGTTTAATTATATATATATATATATATATATATATATATATATATATATATATATATATATATATATATATATATATTCAACACATAAAATCGGAAAATGATTAATTTTTGTTCTCAGGAAAAATGATTAATTTTTGTTCTCAGGAAAATACATATGTTTACTTCTGAAACAATAGACAACTTGAGGACCACTCTCTTGAGATATATATATATATATATATATATATATATATATATATATATATATATATATATATATATATATATATATATATATATATATATATATATATATTATATAGTTATATATATATATATATATTTATATTTATATTTATATATATATATATATATATATATATATATATATATATATATGTATATATATAAATATATGAATGAGACAGAAGGCTTCGTGAATCTGTTTTCTTCTAGTGCTAGTATATGATGATATTTACCTTTCAATATAATTTCATTTAATATTTTACATTATGATGTTCCATAAAAACGTCTTTAATAGATTAATATGGCTATGGTCTTAGAAATGGATCGAATGATTAAGAACATTCTATGTACATTATCGTTGTATAATCGAGTGTACCTAACTAATACTTGATTTATTAGCCTGCGCAACATCTCAGAATGATTCAGTTACTTGAAGGTGATAACGAAGTCTGCATACAAGGAATAGATAATATATATTATCAGAGACAGATTTGATTCCCCATAATTTTGTTGTAGTTTTGGTATTTTTTCACAGTTTGTTATATACTATGATATTATTTGAACTTCAACCATCCATAAGTGTTATGTCAAGATTTTCTAACTGCACTTTTTTCAACAATACACATGTTTCTAATTCTTTCGATTTGACTGCCGTAGTGAGTGTTGTTTCTCTTGTTCACAATGTTTTGTTTCTATTCATTTACGCTCACTGAAATTCAAATTCGAACGTTCCCTCTTACCTACTTCTTATATCAATAGGTATATGTATTGGTGATTATAACATCCGTAGTAAAAAATTTATTTTTATGCTGCCGTTGCAGAATGTGTAATTTCAACAACCTATTAAGTAGCGTTGCTTTATAAGGAGCAACTTCGTCCAGCATTGGAATACTACTCGCATACTTGGAGCTCTGCACTATTTGCAATTTGCACCTGCTTGACTCAGCAGTTGAATGCAGTCGTCACACAAGATATGCAGATAATGCACATCCCAACAACTCAAAATATCTATCAGAGGGCGTTAATGAATTGATTCGCAAACCTATGAACCGCTTTTCTTTCAGACGAGTTTTAGGTGCGTTATTACTTGAAGCGGTTCTAATCCTTCTGAATTGCATTTGTTATAATCATCTCGGGGCGCTTGACACGTATTTAAGCTTTCACTTTACTTCAGAGTCACTCATAAAAAAAAATAACAACTATGTTCATTCTGCAAACCATTGCAAAGTATTAATTTTAGCTTGATAACAAGCAAAAGATGTTCTTCTTCTTCTTTCGGTTCCGTCTTCACCTTAGTGAAGGTTGGCAACAACCTCGGAGAAATAGGTCCGGTTTTGAGCAGCTCGGAATAAGGAATGTGAGTCTAGTCCGGTCCAGTCTCTTATGTTTTTCAACCACGAATGTTGGCGTCTTCCTATACCTCGTCTGCCTTCTATTTTGCCTTCCATTATTATTTTCAGCAGCTTCATTCTATCACTCCGGATTACATGTCTCAAGTACGTGGTTTTTCTCTTCTTTATGTCGACAACTAAGTCTCTGTCCTTACCCATTCTTCTCAGAACTTCTTCATTACTGATGTGGTCTGTTCAGGATATTTTTAGGAGCCTTCTATACACCCACAAATTCGAATGCTTCAAGCCGCCTTAGTGTTTCAGCCTTTAGGGTCCAGATTTCAGACCCGTACAGCAAAACGGAATAGATGTAACAATTAACCAATCTAAGGCGCAATTTCAAGTTCAATGATCGGTTACAAAGCACTGGTCGCATTTTATTGAATACTGATCTGGTCTGTTCTATGCGCGATCTGATTTCTGTACTAGGATTCAGATCAGATGTTATCCAGGTACCTAAATACTTGAACTTGGTTACGTTTTCGATCGGTAGTCCATTTATATATATATATATATATATATATATATATATATATATATATATATATATATATATATATATATATATATATATATATATATATATATATATATATATATATATATATATATATACATATATATATATATATATATACATATATATATATATATATATATATATATATATATATATATATATATATATATATATATAATCTTTTGATAATTATTAGCAATACCAGGCTGGTTGAATCTTAAAAAACTCGATTTAATTAATAAGTTGACGTTTCACTATGACATTCATAGTTATTCAAATTGTTTGAAAAAATTGAAAATTCTTTGACATTTATTGACTTGAAAAAATTGAATAGATAAGATTGAACTGTCTTGTTAAAACTTCTTTCGGATGTGGCTGTTCTTTTTTATTTATTACGTGCTATTCAGTCTAATATTAATATTCAAAATTGTTATCATTAGAAGGCAAGGGAAACTACAGAAACCTTTACCTATGTAATGTTTGAAAATAATAATAATAGGGTACTATTTATTTAATAAAAAAGAAATTAGTCACGGGAAAATATTAAAAAAGTAGAACAGAATTATCGGTATAGAACGCTTATATGGAAGCAGCCGTTGACACGTGTTTCGGACTCTTTGGTCCTCATCAGAACGGCGTAGCTAAGTATTGGATTGAAAATTTGGAGATGAAAATAGTTTAATAAATAAAATAAAATCCTCTGTTATGGAAGAAAATCACTTATTTGTGGTTTATTGTTTGAACTCTCCGGTATGGGAGATTTGGTCAAACTTTGCCACGGAGGCGATTAATTCCATCCGAGAGATCTCAGAAAGAGTATATTAACATTAAAAAAGAAAATTAGTTTTGGGAAAATATTAAATAAGTAAAGCAAAAATTATCGGTATAGTTCGTTTATATGGAAGTAGACGTTTTTAATGAAATTTTTATTTAGAATTTCAAATTTTTTAAATGGAAAAAGGTACTTAGAATATAAAACAATGTAGTTTGGGATCATTGCCATATTTTCAGCTTGCAATATTTAATTATTTATTCGAATTGTTGTTGCCTGTGATTTATTTTTAATCTTTTGATAATTATTAGCAATAACAGGCTGGTTGAATCTTAACAACAATTCGAATAAATAATTAAATATTGCAAGCTGAAAATATGGCAATGATCCCAAACTACATTGTTTCATATTGTAAGTACCTTTTTCCATTTAAAAAATTTGAAATTCTAAATAAAAATTTCATTAAAAACGTCTACTTCCATATAAACGAACTATACCGATAATTTTTGCTTTACTTATTTAATATTTTCCCAAAACTAATTTTCTTTTATAATGTTAATATACTCTTTCTGAGATCTCTCGGATGGAATTAATCGCCTCCGTGGCAAAGTTTGACCAAATCTCCCATACCGGAGAGTTCAAACAATAAACCACAAATAAGTGATTTTCTTCCATAATAGAGGATTTTATTTTATTTATTAAACTATTTTCATCTCCAAATTTTCAATCCAATACTTAGCTACGCCGTTCTGATGAGGACCAAAGAGTCCGAAACACGTGTCAATGGCTGCTTCCATATAAGCGTTCTATACCGATAATTCTGCTCTACTTTTTTAATATTTTCCCGTGACTAATTTCTTTTTTATTAAATAAATAGTACCCTATTATTATTATTTTCAAACATTACATAGGTAAAGGTTTCTGTAGTTTCCCTTGCCTTCTAATGATAACAATTTTGAATATTAATATTAGACTGAATAGCACGTAATAAATAAAAAAGAACAGCCACATCCGAAAGAAGTTTTAACAAGACAGTTCAATCTTATCTATTCAATTTTTTCAAGTCAATAAATGTCAAAGAATTTTCAATTTTTTCAAACAATTTGAATAACTATGAATGTCATAGTGAAACGTCAACTTATTAATTAAATCGAGTTTTTTAAGATTCAACCAGCCTGTTATTGCTAATAATTATCAAAAGATTAAAAATAAATCACAGGCAACAACAATTCGAATAAATAATTAAATATTGCAAGCTGAAAATATGGCAATGATCCCAAACTACATTGTTTTATATTGTAAGTACCTTTTTCCATTTAAAAAATTTGAAATTCTAAATAAAAATTTCATTAAAAACGTCTACTTCCATATAAACGAACTATACCGATAATTTTTGCTTTACTTATTTAATATTTTCCCATAACTAATTTTTTTTTTTTAATGTTAATATACTCTTTCTGAGATCTCTCGGATGGAATTAATCGCCTCCGTGGCAAAGTTTGACCAAATCTCCCATACCGGAGAGTTCAAACAATAAACCACAAATAAGTGATTTTCTTCCATAACAGAGGATTTTATTTTATTTATTAAACTATTTTCATCTCCAAATTTTCAATCCAATACTTAGCTACGCCGTTCTGATGAGGACCAAAGAGTCCGAAACACGTGTCAACGGCTGCTTCCATATAAGCGTTCTATACCGATAATTCTGCTCTACTTTTTTAATATTTTCCCGTGACTAATTTCTTTTTTATTAAATAAATAGTACCCTATTATTATTATTTTCAAACATTACATAGGTAAAGGTTTCTGTAGTTTCCCTTGCCTTCTAATGATAACAATTTTGAATATTAATATTAGACTGAATAGCACGTAATAAATAAAAAAGAACAGCCACATCCGAAAGAAGTTTTAACAAGACAGTTCAATCTTATCTATTCAATTTTTTCAAGTCAATAAATGTCAAAGAATTTTCAATTTTTTCAAACAATTTGAATAACTATAAATGTCATAGTGAAACGTCAACTTATTAATTAAATCGAGTTTTTTAAGATTCAACCAGCCTGTTATTGCTAATAATTATCAAAAGATTAAAAATAAATCACAGGCAACAACAATTCGAATAAATATATATATATATATATATATATATATATATATATATATATATATATATATATATATATATATATATATATATACATATATATATATATATCTCTGGTGCTGGATTGGTTCTTCTAGTGATGGCCATTACTTTTGTCTTCTTTATATTAATTTTAAAGCCCTGGGTCTCTTTTACTCTGTCGATTCGATTTAATAGTTGTTGGAGCCCCTCTGAGCTATCGGCTATAATGGCGGTATCATCTGCAAAACGTAAGTTGTTAATCAGATGTCCGTTTATTCTAATGCCGTGTTCCATATCCTGTAGAGCTTCATCGAATATGTAGCCAGAATATATATTAAATATTAAGGGCGATAAAACACATCCCTGTCGCAAAAGATGTTAAAAATTGTAAATTACAAATAATACACTTACTCGCAAAATTCAACATAAACTATTTGGGTAGTGTATATAAGATCACCTTTGTATTTAAAATCGTTCGCTACGCTACTGAGTATGGAAGACGGGCAGGGACTTTTCTGTGAATTAATAATATGGTTTGCTATAAATGTGAATGTTTGAGTATGGAGTGATGTATGGTATTTTTCAACAATTTCGCAACAATTGTTAAGAGAATTGAAAAAATCTGATGCAAAGTTGGAACAATTGTCTACTAGTTATTCCTATTAGTGGAAGCAAGAGAGAGAGAGGGAAATAGAGAGAGATAGAGTGCCAAAATTGTATTTTATTGAAGACAATTGAATTAATATAGCCAAAAGAAAAACAGACATGGACGTGTCAACTGCTAAATCTGTCTCCTCCTTAGCGGCAACGGTTGTGAAGTAAATACGTGAAGCATTATCTTCAATAAAAACTCAGGATGAGGTGATGAGATATTTGAAAATTAATAAGAAAAATATTCGTCTGTTGAAAAAGCGTTGAAAATGAAAATTCACGAAACAAACGTCTTTGAATATCCTCACAGACCAGAGCACTCTCTTGCTCTACGCTAGGCAGCAATTGATTTCGAAGAAAATAAATCTAAAGAATAAAATTGGTGCTGGTCCTCAAGATGTTGCCGCTTTTTCTTCAAAAATCAAAACAAAACTGTGGGAAGAAATTTGATGTTGCAAGATACATAAAGTGGTTTTAAATGAAGAATGTGCACAGGTATTATTATTACTTCGAAAATTAAAGACTTTATAATTTTTTTCGATTAATTTTTTCAAAATAGAAAACAGTTCTCGTAACTCGTAACGAGCGATTTTGAATACAAAGGAAATCATTCGAAATGCCCAGTTTGGACTTAAACTCTCATATATACACTACTTATTCGATGTTATATCTGTATTGCTCGAACCATTCGAAGAAATCATAATAGAAGAATTTTTATGAATATGCGAATATGCAAGTATCAATTCATGCAATCAACCTAGCCCAAGAGAGCTTTATAATGATCAGTTTTGCAGCCCTGGAATATTTCTTTCATGGATGGACCTACAATGAAGTTATCATATATACAACCTTGATCATATTATGACGTGTACAAGCTGTAATTTGTTTAATTTTTTTCTCAGTAAAATGGTTCACCAAAAGGTTGATATCTTCGCCGGTTTTCTACTAATTGTAGATTTAAAAAATATTCACTCACACCTGTGCACTTCAACACGTGCACATATCACAACACATACAAACAAACCAAAGAAATACACATAATTCAACGCACACCTCCTAATAACACAGACATACTACAGGCCGTACCATGCACATACTTTACACGTCTAGCATATACTACATCACAAACATAAGACACACACCACACGAACAAACAAAATTTACACCACACATCCATGCGCACACACACACACACACACACACATCTCACACAGTCCATCACTTACATACGTTTCATATGTGTATGTTCAACTTAAGTGATCTTAATTGATGTCCTGTTCCATCAGACTTCCAGAAATTACCAAATCAAATTTCTTTTTCCATTTCAATCCTTTCATAATGAAGGTAAATATTTTATTTCTATGTAGTAAAATCAGTGCAGTAGGATAAAAATATAGTCTCGGGATTAGTGAAGGATTACAAACAAAAATTATGGAAACAAATCAGTCAGTGCATAGGAGTTAGCAAATAGTCTTCAATATCTTATATCTTGGGTTTTAGTTTTCAGTTTATTGAAGTATTTTGATATAGTATAATTTCGTCGATAAATTACATCTATCGACAATTGTTGAGACAATAATTGTTAATGGTAACGCAGAAAAACTCCGTGAAAGGGATTAAAATTTCACTGAATATTGGAAGGGTTCAACCAACAATAAAATAGACTCAGAACAGTTGAGCTGAAATTTTCAGGGAAGCTCAGAAAGGAAACTATTCTGCTACACATATTCTTTATTTTTTGTAAAAGATACAGTATTAAGAATAAAGAGCAGGATGAAAATAATCTGTTTGTATTGGAGCCAATGTCACAGTTCTGAGACTGGGTTAAGATCTGATGGAACCTTTCCAAATAATAGGAGGAGGAGCAATCAAATGAAATTAATATAAAAATTTATATGCTACAAATCCCAGAACTTGAACGAAAAAGACAACGTTTGTTGAAGTAAAAATTCATGATGATTGAGATATGGTTAGTGAAAGAGGGAGAAGGGACACCTTTCATTATTATATCAGGTTACAACAAAATTTTAATTCCGTTCTCTGAACAAAAATTATGTAGAATATAGAGTTCAAATCACTATAATTTCTTGAATGCATTATTTCAATTTTTATATGAAATTTGTGCCCAACAATGTATATAAATAAGGAAAACAAACAGAAGCAGTTCTCGCATATCTGAAACAATTATTTTGTGCAAACTATTTTTAATTATGTTCTTCCAATCAGTCCGTTTCGAGTGACTAAATAATTTGTTTTGTTTCTGTTATTGTCTAATATTTGATGCTGTCATGAAGATATGGGTTCCTACTAAAGAAAACTTCACATCTTCCGTTTCAGATTTCAGCCCTCGGTCACCTATTAAAAAGCCAACTTGATCATACTACAAGCCCGCTTCTGAATATTTTCAAAATCATCGAACAACCTGACTAGCAGGTTAGAATGGTGTTTCGTATTTTACAAATTATTTGTAACCATCCTTCTATTTGCCCTTCTACACAATTTGTCATCTATTTATTCATTTTATTCGACATAACGGAGAAATAAATTCAGTTTGCATTCAGCATCTGAAAAAGGTGAAGTTTCAACGAAACGTGCGTCATGCGTATATTATTAAATAAATGTGTAAATTGTTTTTATATATCATTGTAATATTTTGACAGTTGATAAAAACTTGAATAATTATCTGAAAATTTTATGTGTTCTGTGTCAAACGCATCTCGACCAGTTCAATGTTTGCGTCAAAAACGTCCAACCGAAAGTTAACGACCTAAGGAAGTCCGTACCAGATATAATCAAGTTACTGAATTTACTCAGTATCGAACTATTACAATAAGGTAGACTCGCTTCATTTCCTGATTCAAATCAGACGCTTTCAGCTTTCTGAATTATAACAAGAATGTTTCAGGAAGCTAAAAATAGTACGCGAAACGGATGTTCTGTGAAAGGGGGATTTAAATTCAGAATGCCTTGAGCAGAGATATTATTCCAGTTACGTGAATGACGGATTTTGAATACATTACTAATCTTTTTTATGATATACAGTTGCGTAAGTTTGCACAAAATATTTCAGAAATACTGGAATATAAGTCAAATTTATGCATTAAGATAATTATCTACAGAAATTAGATATTAAATCAAAAGGAATTTGAATAATTATATTTTTTCATTAATAACTATTCTCTGTGTTTTTCCGCATTACCACACAGATTAGTGTCTAATTTGTATCACACTTTCATCACATATGTATAATTTCTATTATATAAATCATGTGTAAATAAGCCAATAAAAAATAAATTTTTCATAGTTACCGCGTATTGATAGTTGAATATACCCTTGACGACGTTGTATAATCGTTTCGTTGTTTCGTTCTGTGTCAAAATGTGTATGTTTTCATATCGACGATTTTTTGACGTCTTTCGAAAAAAACATTCAAGGGAAGTTTCGTTCAATTTTCCAATCTGCAGCGTTCTGGTTGTCTTTCTGGCGGTGTTATTTATTTGTTATATAATCATAACGAGTACCAACTGCAGCAAAACAAAATAATCGACCTCTTTACTCGACGTATTTTCTTGAAATATCACTCGAGCTCCCTGCTCTCGTATTGATTCGCAAAATACTTCTCGTGCTGCGGAAGTATAATCGATTATTTTCGATGCTATTGTGATATTATAACTGATAATATCTATCATGCCAAGAGTCTTCCAATATTACTTCTGATTCTCCAAATCTCATACAAATTGAAATGCACTATTTCGTTACTGATTACCAGTAACCTGCTACAGAAATAAAGAAAATTTTGAAAATCAATTCAACTACGTTTCACTAGAGCTGGTAATATTTTTGTGAAATTCAGTGATATCAGAGTGGTGTTGAATTTTCGGCCTAATTTTCAGGAGAAATACCTCTTATCAAAATACCTAACATTGAGAGGATGTATGATGAAATATTGACAGTTCTGCGGCCACAGTTTTTCGAAATACTTGTGTGAGCATTCTATAAAATAATAATTTGAACAAAGAAGCGTATTTTAAGCATAATATATGCTGCAATTTAGTGTAAAATAATTCTCTCAATTGTTCAAGGAAATATCGTCGCTGGACAATTCAATTATAATATTGTTCTCTCATTTCTTTTCTATTGAATAGAAGTATGGATATACGAAGGGCGCAGGGGAAAAACAACCAGTGTTCACACTAGCAGATTTGGAGAAAAATCATATTCAAAGTTTCCCTAGTCATAACATAGCTCTGGTGCTAGGAAAAAAAATACGAAAATATCACTATTAAATCCGAAATATGTTCATTAACTCGCAGTACGAGTGCAATCAGTTTTTTATAAAAATTACACTATCATTTTGACATGCTTTTTCAGCAACGTATGGACTTAATTGACTTTTTTCTGGGATCAGGCGTCCATCGGAGAATGTCCAAGTACTCATATTCACTTTCTTTAGGTTGGTTAATGTACGTATATCGTTGATAGGAGTCTTTGGTCTCTGGTCTTTCAAGGCCAGAGCTTGCAAATCGCCACACAAGGCTTTCTTGACATTTGACCGGTACAATGAAAAAAGAAAGGCGCTTCTATTCTGATAATCAAATTCATGCCCACATTACTTGGAACGGAATAGTTCACTCTACAGTTTTCAAATTCCTCCTTCCAATCATATGTTCTTTTCTTATCTCTGTTCTTTTCCGTTTTTTTTTTTGTATCTCCTCTCGACGGTCCTGGCTTTTCTCCACTAGATTCCGAACGCTCACTATCCATGTTCACTCAACCAAACAAAAACTCCACGAATACACTTGAAAAATGCACAGAAAAATACATATCACAATAATACCATTTGGAGGAGCAATATCGAAGAAATATTAAGTTTTGCTGTTATGAAACACTGATAACGTTGCTGTGATTAACAGAGGCGAAAGCGAGACGAATGGAATATAGCCATCAATCTTTTAATAGTGTAATATGACGAACCCAAATCGTTATTACCACTTAGTGGTTAAGCTATCTACTGAAACCGCTACTGAATATCACCTCATTGCGAAGGACAAGTGGACTGAAATCGTTTTTTACTAGCACCCTTCATATATCTCCGTTCAACAGCATAGAATTAAACTATGAATAAATATTTATCATTGAACATCCATTGTATAGTGTAGAAGTATGCACATTGAAATTTGTATCTCCGATGACGTTATGCTTTCAGGCTTTCCTGAAAATGTTTAGAAAGAGGGAAATAATTTCACATTTATTTTTGCCGAGCAACTACCATAAAAATTGGAAATTTCTGAGAAAGTTTCAATACCATAATAATAAGTGTGTTGCTCAGTTTCATCTGTGGACATTTAAATCAGTATAGATCGATCGAGTTACTTTTATCAAAGAACTCTTCATCATCGTCCAAACTTATTACCACTACAAAAAGGGTGCAACGTATCATCAATTGAGTCTAGTCTCATCTTTCTTCCACATGGTTATATGTGGAAGATTATACGTTGTATACTGATTAGTTTCGAATAAAAATACAAAATTAAAAAAATGATAATCTGGGTTATTAAAGGTGACTGTGTATCATTGGTAATTTAATAATGTAATTTTATTTATTTAAATTTATATTGAAAACAATTTTTGTTAGTTTTTGAATATGGGTTATCAGGGCTTGATTTAAACTTATGTTAATGACTGCATCGAGGAGCCTTGCTGGACGTATCTCAGAGACGGTTCTGAAAGCTTGCTACTTTGGAATTTTTCATTCCGTCATGGTATTATGCAGTAATTAATTGGGTTTATGCTTCTTGGTCTGACATGGTTTTCGTGCTGCAACGCAGGGTTATTCAAATTGTTTCTGGTTTGGGATATTGAGACTATTGCAGGTCGATATTTAAACGCTCTGGTGTGTTGACATTTTTTCCTATGTATAATTCGGAGAATCTCATATTTGTGACGAAGAATATGGAATTTTATAGGACGTATCGAGATACACACGCACATGATACAAGATATCGGGATAATGTTGTTGGTAGGTATCATCGGTTGAAGAGGTGTCGGTATGGCCCTAGGTATATGGCCATAAAGGTTTTCAATAACATACCTTTACACTTGAGGTGACAGTAAATGAATTGAAAAAAAATGTGAAAAATATTGAAAAGAGCAGTTTTCATGCAGTTCAGGAATACAAGGAGAGCTTCTCAATTTTTGAATTGTAAAAAATTCGTTTTGATGTATATATATATATATATATATATATATATATATAGGTATATATATATATATAGGTATATATATAGCTATATATATATATATATATATATATAATATAGGTAATATATATATATATATATATTATATATATATATATATAGCATATATATATATATATTTATATATATAGCTATATATATATATGTATGTATATATATATATATATATATATATATATATATATATATATAAAGAGGGAAAAAACATTAATTACCTAACAAATTGATCGTTTGAACAACTGAATTTCATACACATACACCTTCACCCAACCCAGGACTCGAACCTCACAGATGTTCACTTCAGCTCTGCTGAACAAGGCATGTGTAAGTTCAGGTTTTTCGTGAACGTAATTTATTATAACTTTAGCTTGATGAAGAAAAAGAAATTCAATACGTAACAGCTTACGAATATCTGGAACATGAGATATGATTGGGAAGAGACTATCAAACGAAAGGTGTTTGACCAATGCGTCTTCCCGGTACCGACATATGGTTAGAAAAAACTAACATCAACACAAAAAACTGTGAATAAATTGAAAATTGGTCAACGAGCCATAGAGAGATCCATGCTAGGAGTGACATTCCAAGACGAAGAACTACGTAGAAAAATAAAAGTTACCGATGCAATTGAAAGAATCACTCACCTAAAATCACGTCGCAAGAATAATAGATAATAGATGGACGAAATGAATGCTGGAATGGCTTCCGAGAGACAAAGCAAACAGAAATAGGGAATGACCGCCGACTTATTGAATGGACGATCTGAAGAGTATATCCTCAAAGTAGATCCAAGATGCCTAAGACCGAGCAAAAAGGGTTAAGAGAGGCTTATATCCGGCAGTGGACAAGACAAGCTGCTTCATGATGATGATGATATCTTCATGAAATAATTAACTCAAATATCTTCCATTGATCATTCATATAATTAGTATGTATGACAAATGTGTTGTAATTGTAATAATAATATTATTTCTTCAAATAATTCACTAAATATATCAATAGCCTTTTATTAACATTTATCACCAATTTTTTACTGTCACAAAAGCATCTAACAAAAACTAATTTATTTCATTGACATGGATACATATCTTAAATAAAAAGCATGACATACTACATTACTTATTAATTAAAAATATCCTCACAAAACAAACAATAGGAAAAGCATTACTAAAAATACTTATTTCACAACACCCTCTCTTAATGCTTTTCATAACCATATGATTAAAACTAAAATAAAAAAAATAAACATCATTTAAATTCCCTCTCTGAATTGTAATCCTATCTTATTACAAATTGAATAAAATTGAGTTCTGTGAAGACCTTTTGTGAATATATCTGCTAAAATAATTGACAGAATAGCTAATATCGGGACGAGAACCTAATAATAGGTACATAAGACATCCAATTAATTGTCTTACTGGTTTTTCTCCTTTGTGATTATCATTTGAAATGATCTTCAATTTTGGATCTATGGGAGTTGATGAAGAATTGCAACTCTCAAAATTAAAACGTTTCAAAATTCCCTTGAAATATCTTTGCTGGCTGATTTCTAAAATTCCTTCATTTCTTTTATACTCAATTTCCAATCCTAAGAAATTTTTCAATTCTCCCTTATCTTTGATTTCAAATATTTCATTAAATTGTTCTTGCAATCTTCAAGTTTTTCATAATCTAATCCTGATATTATAATATCGTCCACATATAACAGTAAATACATCATTTCATCGTTTCCAAAATCTTTTATATATAAACAATAATCAGTTTTTGATCTTTCAAAACCCATATCTATCAAGTGACTATTAATTTTCGTATTCCAGCATTTCGAAGCTTGTTTTAAACCATATAAAGCTTTATTCAGTTTCAGTACGCAATCAGGATCACATTCAACCATTTGCGGAGGATAAACATATACATCTTCATTCAAGTCTCCATTCAGAAATGCGGTCTTGACATCTAGCTGTTTAAAATAGTGTTTATAATGATTTCCGACAGATAAAATCAATCTAATTGTGGACATTTTCGCTACTGGTGAATATATCTCATCATAATTGAATGAGTCTTTTTGCGCAAATCCTCTCACCACTAATCGCGCCTTATATTTGTCTTCTTCCTTCTCTTCTAAAACCTTTGAAGTGAAACCCCATCTTGTATTCAAAATTTCTACTTATTCTGGTTTCCTTTTTCTAGTCCATGTTTTATTTTTTTCTATTGATTCAATTTCCTTTTCCATTGCTCTTATCCACATATTTTTATCTTTTCTATTTATAATTTCTTTTACAGTTTCTGGTACTTCTTCTACATAAGACACAGCATCAAATGCCATATAAAGTTCATAATCATCATATCTTCGTGGCATTTTACTTACTCTTGCATTTATTGTATTTAAAATTGGTAATATTTCTTGTTCTATATTGTTGTCATTCTGATTCTCTATTTCAATATTCTTTCCTTTTTCATCTATATCTTCAGTATCTTCAAGATGTAATTGTGTTACTTTTGATTTGTAGTAAAATTCATTCTCATTGAATATTACATCTCTAGCTATAATAATCTTTAGTTCTCTGATGCTCCAGAATCTATATCCTGTTGTTGTATAACCCATCAAAACTGCTTTTTCTGCTTTAGAATCAAATTTTTCTCTGAACTGTTTAGGAACATGATAATACGCTATACATCCAATTATATTACCTATATTTGGTTTGAATCCATTCCAAATTTCAGCTGGTGTCAGCTTGCCTAAGCTACTACTTGGAGTTCTATTCAACAAATAAGCTGCCACTCTAACTGCTTCACTCCAAAAGTGTTTTGGCATATTTGCTTCTTGAATCATTGCTCTGGCTTTGTCTATTAAACTTCTGTTAAATCTCTCAGCCTTCCCATTTTGTTGTGGAGTGTATGGCGTCGAAAAATCAATCACTGTTCCATTCTCCAAGCAAAAATTCTTTAAATCTCCAGATATGTATTCGCCGCCATTATCACATCTAAGTGTCGACATTTTAATATTAAATTTTGCTTGAACTATATTGAAATATGCTTTTAAGCATTCAAATACGTCACTTTTACTTTTAATAATATAAACTATTATAAACCATCATAAAATTTGAAAAATCATCTATAAATGTAACTAAATATTTACCTCCATCATGACTCAATGGACTTAATGGCCCAACAACATCCGAATGAACAATTTCTAGCAATCTCTTGGCTCTCTTTCTATTTCCGAAACTGAATCTAGACATTTTTCCAGTACAAGCTTCACAGAAATCAATTTTACCTAATTTTATTTTGTCAATTCCCTTAACCATATCATATCTTAATAATTTCTGTAAATTTGAATAACAAATGTGCCCTAATCGTTTATGCCATAATATTGCCATGTCATTTTCAACCTCAATATTTAAACATTCATTGTTTTGTACAATGAAAGAAATTTCATATAACTTATTTCTATGGCATATTCCAAACAATTGTTTGTCTTTGTATAAAAATACTTGACCCTGATCAAAAACTACACTAATGTTAGACATTTCTAATCTCCTAACTGCTAATAAATTCCGTCTTAAATTTGGTACATAAAACACATTCTGTATAATACATTCAAATGATTTATCATAAACTTTGCTCAGAACCTTAATATTTCCTATACCTATTGCATCAATAAAATTTTTATCTTTAGCTACTGCTATTTTTATAGGATCTTTTAGTTCTAAATAATCAGTGAATAAACTTTTATCATTAACTAAATGGTCGGTACAACCAGAATCTATATAAAATGAACATTCATTAGTATTTCCATAAATAATTTTTGTATCATTTTCATCATTAGTCATGAAAAACAATTTGAATCCTCTTGTTCATTGATATTCTCAGTATAGTTACCTTGAAAATTTCTTCTGTCATTTCTGCCATTACCTCCTTGTGAACTTTCATAATCGCCATACTTTCTCCTTTGAAAACTGCCTCGACTGCTGCCTCTACCATATCTTCCATTTGTTCTTCTTGTAAAACCATTTTGATGGAATCTGCCTCTATTTCCAAAACCATCTTTCATTGTAATGTCCCTTTTTACCACATTTATAGCATATTACATATTTTCATCTTTGTTCATCATGAACGCATTAGGTTTGTGAAAATCAATCATACTTTGTTTAGTATTTGCATCAGCTATAGATTGTTTCTTTTCAACTTCACTTCTTAACTTTGACTTTATTAGGCTTATCGTCAAATCTGCCAGATCCATATTTTCTAAAACTGTTATGACTGTTTCGAAACCCTTTGGCATGGCTAACAGCAAACTACAAACTACATCTTCATCTTTGATGTCTGCATTTGCGGCTTTGAGTTGCCTTACTGTGTCTTCAAATTCTTTCAAAAATATTTCTAAATCTTCCATTTTGATAAGTTTCATGGACATCAATTTTCTTCTTAACATCATCTGCCCTGGAATACCTTTCTTCTCATATCTTTCTTGAAGACTTTTCCACATTTGATACGCTGTTATTTTGTCCCTTATGATATCTAACTGAGTATCATCTAAACATTGTACAATGTATGATTTACATTTTTTGTCGATCTTCGCATATTCCTCTCGTTTTTTACCATCGGTATAATCGTCAGCTTTGAATTCTCTAATTATCGATTCTTTTACATCTTTTTCATCCAACAGCACTTCCATCCTGAATTTCCATGCTTGATAATTATGTTCATTCAACAGCTCAATATTAAATGAATTATATTTTCCATTTACAGTCGACATTTTTTAAACGCTTCTTTCTACACAATGCAAACCTTCAAACGTATCAACTTTTCATATATATTAATTCAGCAATTAGAGTTTCCTGGGCCCATAACCTGTTGTAATTGTAATAATAATATTATTTCTTCAAATAATTCACTAAATATATCAATAGCCTTTTATTAACATTTATCACCAACTTTTTACTGTCACAAAAGCATCTAACAAAAACTAATTTATTTCATTGACATGGATACATATCTTAAATAAAAAGCATGACATACTACATTACTTATTAATTAAAAATATCCTCACAAAACAAACAATAGGAAAAGCATTACTAAAAATACTTATTTCACAACAAAATGTAGGCGCTAGATTATGACGTCACGACATAATGAGTCCTTGAGTAATAATTAGATGGTAATCAATGCTTGAACTCAAGAAACGAAGTTTCAAAGTTTTATTTCAAAATAAAAACATGAGTGTACAATAAAGTAAATACTATTTACACATTCATTTGTCTGAGTAATCTCAAACAACTACCGAATGTTACCTTATATTTATTATAGCTATATGATCTGTTAACATTGTATTCAATCCAAAGTTTCTTTACTATAGCAATAATAGCGAAATGAAACTATAGAGTATAAAGTTGCCTTCTATCAACATTACATCGAAAACTTTTAGGTAGGTACCTACTAAATTCAATTGAATAGTTTAAATTTTTTCATTATTCTGGGAAAGAAAAGTACAAGCCAGAAACCGCTTTGTGCGTCTTAAGAAGCTTCTCTTTGACTCACGAATCGACCTCGGTCTGCAACTGAGACTATCGAAATGCTACGTTTGGTCAATACTCTTGTATGGAGCCGAAACATGGACGCTCAAAGCGAACACCATCAATAAACTGGAAGCTTTCGAGATGTGGACATATCGTAGAATCCTCAAGATATCACACACAACAAACGAAAAATATTGCGCAGGTTGGGGACAGAACGTGAGCTATTTAGACTCATAAAGATCCGTAAAACATAGTATTTCGGCCACATCTTGAGAAACGACAAATACCGATACGCTCAACTCATTATGAAGGAAAAAATCAAGGAAAGGCGCGGGCTGGGAAGAAAGAAATTGTCATGGCTGAGAAATATACGACAGTGGACTGGTCTAAATTTCGAACAACTCATAAGAACCGCCGAAAACAGAGAGGAATATGCAATGGTGATATCCAACCTCCATTGACAGAGAAGGCACACTAAGAAGAAGAAGAAGAGATGAAAGAAATTATTAACTCAGTTGGTTACATTTTGCACAATAATAAATTTATAAGATTTTCTTAATTTTGTCTGTTTTGTGATTCTGAGCTTGATGTAGTCGCATTGTATTATCTGAAACTATCATCAAAAATATCTTAGAGTAAGAAAAACAACATGGAACATTCATGTTCATTCAAAAATAATCAAAATTCATTCAATAAAAATAAAATAACTGTTTTTTATAAATACGAAGTATACATATAATATTTATAATATTTTTAAATCGAAACAGAAATGGATTTCGATCATTTAATTCACCATAAATTCTTTCCGGAAATTAACTTCGAATAATGAAACTGTATTTTATTGTTATAAAAAAAAACAAAATCTATTCATCATTAATCAGCGTTGACATACAAATGCGAAACAAACAAAACTTGTCTGTCTTCAAAAGACCTTGAAGAAACGCATCAAGTATATAAGGCTACGCTTGTCGGTTCACACAAAGCAGTCTGAGGCGCAATGTTGGCCTTAGTTGAATAGAAGACTATTTGCGCCATGCAAAATCTCAGATTCAGAAAGTCACTTCTTCGGGTATAATTGCAATAGCCGATGGCATAGAATCGTTACCCTTAATTTGTTTGATGCTGTTGATATTGAAAAACTGGTAGTATCAATTTTAATAATATATTTATTTGAATTTGAATTCACTCAAAGTATGTTCTTCTTACTTCGTCTGCAGATATTGAATGAATAATTAGCAATTGAAGTTGCACTACTACTACGAAATATGTTATATATTGTGAAAATTGTAATGCGTTTCATTATAAATATCAATTTTGATCAGATAGTGACCTCATTAATTACTAATTAGCTTGAGGATAATTATATTCACTGAGTCTTAATTCCTCAAATATCACGCATAGGCAATCATCCTACAACATATGCTAGAAAGTAAGAAAAATTATCTTCAAATTAAAACACTTCAATTGATGTAGCAGATAAACTGAATGACCATTTCGCAACAGTAGCTTTTCTTCTCACTGCAGGTGCAGTTGTGAATAATGAAGTACGGAATATTAGAATAGAAGAAAGAGTTAGTACTATGTTTTTCTCCATGTCCCTCACGGTGCACCAGCTTTTATACCCCACACCCTATTTCACTGTACGTGAATTTTTTACACATTAATTACAATTCATTACACCTATTCCCAAATTTATTACAGTTGCAGAACTCAAGTTATGAGGGTGTGGTGTAGAATTAGTCTAAAGCTGCACCACACTCATACCATATTAATTATTTTTGATTCAGAACTTTTCTGTAATCAATTACAATTAACTACAATCAATTAAAAAAAATTAGAACCATTTTCGGCCTCATTATAATTTCAAAAAATAGGCAGCGTATCGAAAAATTATGGCCACAACAAATAAATATAAGGATATTCACTTATTACAATACCCCATTCGGTTTTATGGATACAAAAAATGGTCAGCAGGACTAAGAAAATAATAACAGAAAATCTGCAAGTGAGTAGGGTAGTGTGATAATTGATAAGAATTTTCACGAGACAAAAAATAATAGAATTATCAAAAATAAGGTAGAAATATAGGTTTTCAATTTATAACAATAGCCCACTCGGTTTTATCGATACAAGAAAAGGTCAGTACGATTAAGAAAATAATGAAAAAGTAGCTGAAAGTGTGTGGGGTAGTGTAATAATTGATAAGAATTTTCTCAATACAAAAAATTATAGAATTATCGAAAATAAAAAAGGAATACAGGATTTTCATTTTTTACAATAGCCCACTCGGTTTCGTCGATCCAAAAATTGGTCACCAAGGATTAAGAAAATGATAAAAAAGAAGCTGCAGGAGAGTGGAGTAGTGTAATTGATAAGAATTTTCACGAGACAAAATATAATAAAATTATCGAAAATACGATAAGTAATACAAGGTTTTCAATTTATTACAATAGCCCACTCAGTTTTGTCGATACAAAAAATGGTCAGCAGGACTGAGAAAATAATTTTAAAAAAGCTGAAGGTGAGTGGGGTAGTGTAATAACTGATTAGAATTTTCACGAGACAGTAAATAATAAAATTATCGAAAATAAGATAAGAAATACAGGGTTTTCAATTTATTACAATAGCCCACTCAGTTTTGTCGATACAAAAAATGATCAGCAGGACTGGGAAAATAATAAAAAGGATGCTGCAAGTGAGTGGGGTAGTGTAATAATTGATAAGAATTTTCACGAGACAAAAAACAATAAAAATATCGAAAATAAGATGAAAATACATGGTTTTCAATTTATTACACTAGCCCACTCGATTTTGTATAAATAGTCCAACTGAGTCACTCTGTTTTTGGCGGATATATTAAAGGCAACATATTATGATACTAATAATATTTATCATGCAAAAGATTCTTTGCTGAAAACATTGACAACTTTTCATTACCGGTAGATCATGAGTTGGCATCTTTGGATGTTGTAAATTTGTTTGGAAATCTTATGAAGGATCAAATAATCCACGTCCTCCATATGCAATGGAATAAAATAGAACAAAACACAGGTGTAGACAAAGATCTGTTTCTGCAATTGGTTGACTTTGTCCTTTATTTTATTTACAAGTATATGGTTATGCCAAAGGATCAAAACTTCGTCCGATATTGGCCCAATACGTTATGGACAATCTACTAGATGTTTGTATTTCACAATCAACGTTTGTACCCAATTCACAATTGAAACTGAAGGTATCAATTGTTCTGTACCTTTTCTTGATTGTAAATTATACAGATGTAATCAAACTGTCAAGATTGATTGGTATAGAAAACCTACCTATTCAGACAAATTTATCAACTACTTTTCTTGTTATAAAATTAACATGAAAGTTAATTTAATCAAGAGTATGAGTAATGGAATAAGAAGAATCATCAGCAATACTTGAAGGGAAGTTTAGATAAATATAATAAAATGTTGATTGGAAACTCATATCCTCCATCGATGATAAATAAATTGCAGTTCTCTTCAACCAATAACGATTATATTTCACCTGCACCTGTACCGACAGCACAGTCGGATAATCAGACTCAGGGACAGTGTTGTTTTTATGGATCCCTACCACATTTAGAAAAAACTAACACCTAAACTAAAAAACATATTTAGAGAAGATGAAGTGAAAATATCAACTTATAATCCTAAGACTGTTGCTTCACTGTACTCCAGACTTAAGGATGAGATCCCTGTGAGATTATTTAGTGACGTAATTTACCAAATAAGATGCTTAGACTGTGGACAAAATTATATTGGTCATACTTCACAATGGCTGAAAAGCAGGCTAGCCATTCACAAGAGTGTTATCACGAGGTATAAGGAAAGGTGTGCACTTGCAGTACATGCACATGATATGGATCACAAGATAGATTTTGAAAATGTTGAAATTTTAAAGAAGTCATCAAACTACCATAAAATAATCATACAAGTGATGAACCAAATGAAAAAATGTGAAGCCGCCATCAACAAGAAAACCGATACAAAAAAACTGAGTAATATATATTCATACCTTCTTACGAAAATTAAGGATAGGATTTGGTATGATGGGCAGCTGGATAAATAGAGATGTCGCTAAGGACATTTATATTCATAAAATAATAGATAAAATATTGACAATGACATAACGAGTAATATATTGTGTTGTGAATGACTTGTTGCTGACTGAAAGATATTTTGGAAACCTCACGTGTTTGCTGTTTCAAATTGTGCAATGCTTGTTTCCTTTACTGCTTACTATTGTTGTAGTATTCTGTTGTAGATGTTCAAGTTTTTTTTAATATAACCTAAACTTTACTAATAATATTGTTTGCCCTTTTTTGAATTGTTCTTTGTGACACTTTTTGTATTTGTAGTAGCCCTGAGGATGCAATAAAGTAATTGCCAATGCTCGGCTGAGAAACAAGAGTACTACTGTGTGTTTTTTTGCTTAATTGAGTCGACAATACTCTTTACTTATAGAATTTATATATATATATATATATATATATATATATATATATATATAGATATATATATATATATATATAGATATATATATATATATATATATATATATATATATATACACAGGGTCCTGCAACAGTGGCGCGGTGTTCCATGTCTCTATTTGGGAAACAGATAGAAATCTACATTTCTATAATATTACCTTATTGCTCGAGCTCGACAAAATATAAATATTGTCGGTCACACTGGGTGTTCAATTTCTTCTGGGCGGATATAAACTATCATTTTTCAAATGGCAATCTATATTTTTTATCGCTTTGCTGGTTTCTAAATAGAAAATAAAAAGTCACTTCGAAAATATGGACGGTTTTCGAGATTTCTAGCTGCGTGACAGGTTTTTTTTTTCAATATTTGTTACTCTGAATATTTTGAATTATACAATTGTGCCAAGTCCAATTGAAATTAAATTTTAGTCAAATATTCTACACTGGTCATTCTCTCAAACGATATATCTGAAATCAACCTACGATATACAGGGTGTGAAAAATCGCTTGCCACATATTGTAAATAAAAATATACAGAATCCTTATTTCAAATGATACACCCTATATATTATAGATCCATAAAGAGCGCCAAGAAAGGCTCTGCAAATGTCATGAAGTATTCCCTATTGTTAAGTTTACTAGTATTCCTTAAAACCGCGAAAAATGGCAAATATTCATATTTTTTCGCTACAAATGAGTGTTTTTGCTGTTGAAAACAGTTGTCCTAGGTGATGGTGTGAGTCAGCCTGAAGGTATCTATTGGTGTGGGTTTTCTTTCGATACACGGTGTGGCAAAGTTTTCTGTTAGGTTTTTTCATTATCAGTACATCGAGGAAGGGAAGCTGGTTACGACTGAATACGAACTGAGTACGTTCGTGTTGATTGTTGTGGTGATTGAGGAACGTATGTAGTTTTTCTTCTCCAAATGACGTAAGTATCGTCGATATATCGTAGCCAAAGCTTCGGTTTCTCAGGGAATGTATTCAGCGTCTTGGTTTCGGACAATGTCATGAAGATGTTGGCGAAAGGTGGTGAAATTCGCGATCCCAATTAAACAAATAAGACATGACAAAAGGTGTAAAAATAAAAATTAAAACGCATGTGCAGCCAAAATAAGTAAACTTTCGATACGCTGCAATACTCTTTTTCAAAGTTTCTTGAATCTATAATTGGGAAAAGATCTATTTTTTCAAACTAAAAATGGTTTGATAATGTTGCGGATGGCTTCCTCAATATTATGAGTACTAAAACTGCAATGATCGATATGGTTATTCAAATTAGAAACTCTATGGAAATTTGAAACATCTATCAAAATTTGTTTGAAAATGCAAAAGATATCCGAGTATATAAATCATGATAAACTCATTGTAGCAATGTCATGTTGCGAAATAAGTATCATTTGGTTGTATTATTTTGTTCTTGGTATACATGAGCGAACTTCTAAATATCACCGGCATCCACACAAGCTTATTGATGGATTCTAACAAAAATGAAAAATGATTCGAACAAGCCATTGACACAGAACTGGATAAATATGTATAGGGTAGTTCTGAATTTCAATACGAATCATACTTTAAAATAATACTTTTACAAAGAAACAAGAACACTGCGTGTCACAAACTAATGAGATGAGAAAAAATACGAGCTAGCAGCAGATGTCAGAATCTTGAAGGTGAAATTTGACAACAAACTTAATTTGCGAGAGAATATAATAAGATTAGGCAAAAAACATCAAAATTTTCTTGCTGAGAACAATGACTAAAATGTATTTTTTGTTTAGTAAAATACTGACTTGGGGTTTTTACTCAGTGAAAAAAGCATTTGTTCTTTCCTCACAGGCATACCGGTTTCTATAGATATATTCTAGATTATAGTCAAATATACAAGGGTGCTTTTAATATAAATTTAATTTCTTATCATACACACTATTAACTGCATAAGTTTTGCCTAGAAAAATAAAAAAAAAATTCTAAACTTGATAAAACGCAAGTGTACTTTACACGATCCTATGGAAAGCTGGTTCTTCTAAAACACCATATTCATGGCTTTTACTGAAATATAACAAAATATAATGACTTAAAATTATTCAGTAAGCTATCAAGCAAAATAAAAAGACTAGATTAGAAAAAAGTAGAAGCCAAGGTGATTCATATTTCAAATGTTCAAAGAATCTATGAATGTCAGGTTAGTATAGTGAAAAACTAATTTGCTAATGTATTCAATAACATTTTCTTTTTGAGTTGCAGTAAGTTCAAACTTCTATATAAATTACATGTATAACTTCAATTAATGTTTTATGAGTCTATCTATCTATCATTTATGTGACTTTCTTATTGTCAGAGACCATCAAAAGTATGCCTTTATATAATTCAAGAGTAACTACATTGTGATATTATAGATCTAAAGATGTCGAAGAAAAACTCTCTTGATTCAAAGCCTAGATAAATAGAATGGATTATGCGAACCAACCTTTCAGATAATGTCCTTTCTATCACTAATTATATCTTCAATCTTTAATTGAATTCAATGAAACTGCCTCAATCAAATGTAGAGAGAAAATCAGTTAACTTCACCAGCCATCAAGTAAATACAATTACGAGAGACGCTAAGACGTCACTGAAATGGCAACCGTACATTGAGCACTTAGCATAATTACACTTGACAGAACATGCGGAAGCTTCGTCAGATGTCGTTTCATATTTTACGTACAGTTTTAACTTTCGTATGTTATCTGTTGCAAAGTTCAATATTCCGAAACTTAACTTAAAGCAGGATACTATCAATATGTGATATTTTGAAAACAAACATGAGCATAATCGAACTCTAAAAAATTGAATTTTATGGAATTTGCCATTTCTACTTGAGTGCAGATAGTAATATATATATATATATATATATATATATATATATATATATATATATATATATATATATATATATATATATATATATATATATATATATATATATATATATATATATATATATATATATATATATAATCAGGGGCGGCTAGTCTAAGGAGGCTAAGCCTCCTCCTCAATAATATTCCGTGTATCACTAATACCTATATTATATTGAATAGTCAGCATTCAGAATATTCATATTAATCGAAATCATATTATTTTATGCACCTACCTTCCTTTCAACCTACATTATATAATATAATTTATTAATTAAGATAGAAGGTATTTACATTTACTGCATTTCATTCATTTCAAGATTTGTGGCAACGCTGCGGAGGATTAGAAAGGTATATTCTCAACGTTTATTATGCCTGCCACAGAAAAGCAAACAACAGTGCAAATACTCAGAATGAATACTTCATTGCAATAGAAAAGCAAGACACATATAAATGGCAACACGGATAGGAACCCAGTCTCATACAATGTCGACCAATCACAACTATAGAATTTCGCGTGACATCGAGTGAATTCGTTGGAAAGCATCAATTGAATCGTAGTGTGATCGTAGTAACTAATGGCCGAAAACAGCAGCGTGTTTACTTATATTGCTCGCGTATTGTTCTAAAACGGGTTTGGTTACTGAAGTTAATTTCAAAAATTTCAATGGTGACTTAGTGGAATATTTGTTATCCCATAACTTTAGTGCACTAAGTTATGAGGATAAAGTTTTGATAAAAACATTGCGACCTACCCCTGAATTAAACAATTTGGTGCAGCGTAACAGACAACAAAACCGCGGTTTTAATACAAGGAATTATGAGAGACATCTTTGCCTAACCAGATCACAGGTAAAAAATAAATTATTTTGTTGGTAGTGTTTACTTTCTACTAGGGAAAATGTCTCTCTTTGGGGCCGCTTAGGATTTGAGGATTTAATTCTATAGTTGAAAGTGAGGAATGTGTCACCGATAAAGTAACTTTAAATACCGCACGCGTATTAATATCTTACTTACAAGATAAGGAATTTATATATTTTTCAAACATCTTCAAATTAATTTTTGAACAAACAGAAATAGTTTTTCAAATCTTACAGCACAAGTTTTCAGATGTAATATACTCACGAAATCGGCTCAAGTTTCTTTTGGAAAAAATTTCAGAATTTCGTGCAGAAGTTTATTTAAAAAAACCATTTTCTGTATTTCAAACTACTGATGATACGACTCAATTTAGCCCAAAACGAAAGAAATTCAGTTACGCAGATATGGAGCTTCACTATAAGCAAATATTTTGGATACTATAAGGGGTCAAATAGAAATAAGGTTCTCTGATTTGAAAGAAATGCATTTCTTCGACTTACTCAATAAAAATTTATTTACCGGATTTTCGGCTAATTTTCCAGATAACCTTTCGGAAAATTTATGTCAAAAATACACTTTTTTTGATCAGGTGGCCATAAAAAGTGAACTGTGTGTTGTTTATAATGAAAATGAAATTTTGGGGCAAAATGAAAATCATGTGAGGACTATTAAATACCTTTTTGATAATGATTTGAATCAAGATTTACCCCAAGTTTATAAACTCTTATGTCTAATTGTTTCTATCCCGGTGACATCGGCTTCCGTAGAGCGCTCGTTTTCCACTCTTAAGAGAATTCAACCTTATTTACGAAATTCAATCAGCCATGATCGTTTGAAAAATATTAGTTTGTTGTGTATTGAAAAGGAATTGGTAAAACTTTTGGCGAAAGACAAAAAATTTTATGAGGATATTATAGATCATTTTGCTAACGTTAAAGATCGCAGAATCCCGCTAATCTTCAAAAATGTATAATAACATTTTATTTGCTCGCACCAGCTGTTAACAAATTCGTTAAGTAGGTAGGTAGGTACCTGGCATATATATATGTATATATATATATATATATATATATATATATATATATATATATATATATATATATATATATATATATATATATATATATATATATATATATATATATATGTACCTATATATATATATATATATATATATATATATATATATATATATATACCTATATATATATATATATATATATATATATATATATATAATCATTATGAAATGAATCCTACGACAACTGTTATCTTATTTGTTTTTCCGGTACAGTTTGGCATCTTTAGTGGTCCCAACACATGGACACATAAGCTAAAATTTTGGTAACCGGAGATATTCCTGAAGCAAGAAGAAGCAATCAAAATTTGGGTAGATTCTATCAAAACTTTGGCATCTTCAAAATATAGGATAGGAAGTGGTGAAATGTTTTTAAAACAATATCTGATGATATGGTGTTTTATTTTGAACAATATAACTATCTTGAACTTAGCCTGCTAGAGCTTACTCAATGGAATATGTCCCAATAAACTTATTTTGGAAGGATTTTGGCAGCCGCTGTTAAATCAAATTACATTTTCAGATGAAGATTTCTACATTCCATAAAGTGAAACAAGGAACATACTTCAATAATTCGAAAAATTTTCAAATAACTTTCCAAGGAAGGTGATTCTTTGTATTCCGCCACGCGAAATCTGCATTCACAACCTAAGGGTGACTTATAGATAACGTCCAGTCACCTTGACTCAGAATTTGATTTTTAATACAGATTTCTTGTTTTTCCGAAGTTTTTGTAGGATCTGCTCACTTCTACACATTGAGGTAAAGGGTTTAAACTTGATGCGTAGATTGGCTAAATCATTACGTGTTTCATCTCTTTCTTTAACCGCTGTCATTTTAATATAGACATCTGCTAGTTTTTGTACATAGCCGCTCGGAACATTTCAGGTGCTGCAAACCACATGTTCGTAAAGTACCGAAGTATTAGGTTAATACTTCGGCGAATTACGGAATACCATGCTGCCTGTATGTGTAGATAGGTATCATTATTAACTCAAACGTATGTATCATAAATGTCCAAAAACTCTTCATAAGTACGGGCTAATATCATCATACTCAGACGTTTTGGAATGCCGTTGCACAAAATATAAACACAATATGAAGAAAGCGTTATGACAATAAGAACTTGTGATATTTATTGTGGCTCCGTAGTTTAGTGGTCAGTGCGTTGGGCTACTGAACAGAAGGTCGCTGGATCGAATCCCGGCCGGAACAACGAATTTATGCGAAGCCACCTCTCGGAAGGCAATGGCAAACTACCGAGCAGTATTCTGCCTAGTAAAGCCTCTCTGTAAAGACGTTCGGAACCGTCGTAAAACTCTAGGTCCCTTCTATTCGTGTATCGCTGTATCACGCACAGCACGAGTAGTTGTAGAGAGGCCGCCACGCCCTAAACCTGGTACGGCGGCACCACAAGACAAGAAGATATTTATTGACGCACAGTGAGTTACAGAAAAATATTATTCTGAATAAAGTTATGGAGTACCACATTTTTAAGTTTATAAATACAAATAAAATAAATATGGAAAAGTACAAAATATTTAGTAGGTATTTGTATTTTTATTTTTTGGACTTATTCTCTCCTAAACCCACATTATTTGAGGAATGGGGTGCTTTTCTAACTGTACTTTTACATTGACTTGACTTTCTTCCCCTCCACGTTGCTTTTCTTTTCAACCTCTGTTTTTTCTTTTAGTTTGCTATGAATATATTTCCCAGTTAAAAATTTTCGTTGCTACTAGTGTGTTTTCATGATTCACCAATGATGACAATCTTCGTGTTAATTTATCATGGAAGGGTAAAACCAATATTCTTCAATTTGATTCAACATTATCTTGAAAATACATATTCCTCTTCCTTGTTGGATGACACTATTCCAAAGTTACCTTTTGACATACCCTCCAAAAATTTCGTCGATTACCCCATATTGGCAGTTCCTGCAGAATCAAATGAAATTGTACTAAAAATATTTATTGCTTACCACCCTAGAATACAATTCACTATTGAAAATGAAACCGAGAATAAAGTTCCTTTTTTAAACATGAAGGTAATAAGGTTAAATAATATCGTTAAAACATAATGTTATATAAAACCAACAGCAGCAGGTAGATAGATGCATAACAAATCTTACTATTCTACTAAAATAAAGGCTAATGTCATTATTAATATGAAAACAACAATTACAAAATTGACAGATCCTAGTATGTTACAAAAGAACCTACAAATGTTGTTGGATTTGATGCAGCAAAATTGTTGCCCTAATAGGCTTTTGAAAAAACTTATCTTTAATACACCAAACAGAGGAGACAAACTGTCGAGGAATATGGATTTTCAAGATAATGTTGAATCCAATAGAAGAATATTGGTTTTACCCTTCCATGATAAATTAACACGACGATTGTCATCATTGGAATCATGAAAAACACACTAGTAGCAACGAAAAATATTAAAACAGGGAAAGATATTTATAGCAAATTGAAAGACAAAACACCGGTTGAAAAAAAAGTACGTCATTTACAAGATTCTCTGCACAAATTGTGATGAAGTGTACATTGATGAGATAGGCAGATAGATAGAATAAAAGCGACTCTAGGAGGAAAATATTTTCGTCGGCTATATATAAAATATGAACAAGCTGCAATTCTGGAAACGGAACCAAAAGACAAAGTGGGATGGTACATGTCCCAACATCGAAACTCTATGAATTCTAGGAGGGACATTGACATCTTATTAGCGATGTGACAATAAAAACTTGTGATATTTATTGAGGCACAGTGAGTTACAGAAAAATATTATTCTAAATAAAGTTATTGAGTACCTTTTTAGTTTAGAAGTACCTAAGTTATATTGAAAATAAACAGAAAACTCCAGGAAAACGTTTACAAACAAAATAAATATGGAAAGGTACAAAATGTTGGGTAGGTATTTGTATTTTCATTTTTTGGACTTAATCTCTCCTAAACCCACATTATTTTTAACACATGTCGCTGAGGAATGGGGTGCTTTTCCAGCTGCACTTCTAAATTGACTTTACTTTCTTCCACTCCACGTTACTTGTAACCTAATGTATCAGAGGTTGTTTCTTTAGGTCCCTACACACGGGCGTCGATGTCTTGATACATCAACGTGCATCCAATAACGTTAATGTGGATGCAAAAAACGCACCAACCGTTTTTTCTGAAATCGCTTGAATTTTTGGATGCGCATTCCAACGAACACTTGCAGGAGTCAATGTGTGGAGGCGATTAACCGTGGTGTGTGCGTTTTAGCGAACATGAAGCATACAAAATATTGATAAAAAAGCTGCAAATAATTCAACCAAATGCTAAAAATAGTACAGTTGTCTTTAAAATCAATAGTGTTCGATGTGGGTTTCGGAAAGAAAAAAAGTTTTGATCTCGTAGATGAATGATACGGTGGGGGTTTCGGAGATATTCTAGTAAAAAAATTTGAATCTTGGTAATTCCTTCCAGTCGCTAAATATCCGAGCAATGCAGTTAATGGCGATGTGTTCTGACGTTTTATTAGTGGAGTAACCATTACCAAATGTTACGAATAGGTTTCTTTTTTTAGAAGCCAACCTTTAGACCAGGGCCCTGTAACACAAGCCGTACAAGTCCTACAATTGTTAGAATATATTTTACACTCATAATTTTTGCCTAACACAACCCTTCTTGTAATTACCCGTACGGCACCAGTAATTATGGAAGAATCTCGACATATGTAAGCGTTTTCTGTAACACAAAGTTAACACTTGTATTTGTACTTGATAATGTTTTACCTATCTTCAACCCTGGGTAAATGCACACTGTACAGTAGTATTATGATAAGTCCCGTACTGTCAACACGTACGAATCTGTTCTTGCAATATGTGGTCAAGCGATTTCGAAAGTGACTATGAAGACGTACCTAAAGAATATCGTTTTAATATTAGAAAAGACTTCCCTGTTCTCATTGATAACAAATTCAACGAGAGGTTTCGTCTGAGCCAAGACCAATTTGAAAATCTCCTTTGGGATATTGGACCAAGGCTTACAAATAAAACAGTTCGATGGTATGGATTGACACCACCGCAAAAGACATTAATTGCCATGCACTGGTTAGGAAATGGAGGTCAGTATCATGGTGTTTGCGATATGCATGTGGTATCAAAAAAAAATTGTTTTGAAGACATTTTACTGAGACGTCTATTTGAATGACCTAACCTAACCACTATCCCAAGCATGTTATGACAAGTCTGCATCGAGTAGGAATAATATTTTCATTAAATATGTAGCTACATTATGTACCAAATTATTTACTTTCCGCAATTGTAGCTATTGGCATTGTGATGCGGAATTAAGTAGAACTTGTAGTTACAGGCAGATCACTTGTAACTTGTAGACTTGTTACAAATATATGATTTGTGTTACAGGCCCCAGATTTGGCGACCATTTTTATTGTCTTTGTGCTTAAGTACCCGCCACTGCCACTAGAGCTGAATACTCCTCTTCCTCAGACATCTTGACAAACAGTTTGGTTGACTGGACAAAACTACGGTTTTATACGTACGTGTGTATGCAAACGGCTTGCACGCCATTGGTTGCACGTTTTTGGATGCACGTTGATGTATCAAGACATCGACGTCCGTGTGTAGCCTGCCTTTATAACACATATTTGGTAATATCTTTAAATTGATTTTATTAATTCAGCTTTAGTATGTTATATTTAAATCAACTAGACGTATATCACAGCTCTAGGAACTAGTCAAAATAATCTGATTTACTTATTATGTAAATCGCCTACATATTAACCTAATACGTCGGTACGTCTGCGATTCTCAGCATCCGAATTGTTCCGGTCGGGTAATATGTCAGAGAATTCCGAATATGCTTACTGCATTATGTCGTATAGAGTATAGAGTATTGAATTCATGAAGATTATAATGAGCTATTAGCGTGCTTGAAATAGGACTTCTCTTAATTAATAATTAGCGTTTGAACCAACCAACTTTTGTTGAACTGTGCATAATTACTCGGTACGAGTAATTGAGAAATACATGCTAGTGTAAAAACTAAGCTCTTTTTCACTATCAACTTTACTGTTTTGGTTTCTTTATCAGATGTTTCTATGGATAGCCTGAACGATACCTGTTTGGGCTTTTATTTTTGTACGTATAGCAAGGTTGAGATCTGTGTAATTCTGCCTTTCGTGATTCAACAGATTTCCAAGAATAAAGGCAGCAGGTACTCGACCCGTAGTTACTTCGAGCCAAACCGCCCTATTTCTCTCATATTCGTTAGTTTTTAATGAAACCCGACATTCAACAATATCAATCTATGTAAAATAACTGAAAGGCACTCAATTTTATTGTATTTTAATTCGCACTAAATTTTTATATTATGGTATCAGTGCGTATAGATTTTCTAAAAATGTCCAAACTAATGGAAATATTGACAGTTATCTTTGTCCAAAAAGTCAACGACTGATGTTCATCAACAATCTGTTGATAATAATAGTCATTAAATTTGAAATATCTTTTGATAGATCAACATTAATTGATATTTTACTTTCGTTATGTTTAATAAACCTGTAGGTGATAAAAGCAGAAAGAAGTTAACAACATTCAAAGAAACTTATTTTGAATTAGGTGGAATCTGCATTAGTTGAAGATCACTAAATAGTGAAATAATATCTGAGTGAACAGTCAGGTTTATGTCCAATTAACTTTGGTGAACTAGTAACGAGTTATCCGCATTATGCTATATCCTGGTGCATTTATGTTAGATACAATTGAACGTATAGGGCAATTAATGTCTCTAATTTCAGGCACATATAGTTAAGTTTTTAATGCTACTTTTGTCTTCAACTTCAATTTTCAACAAATGGAAATAGTTAAGTAAACAATTAGTAGGAATAAATAAAATTTGAGTTCCTTATTACTCAAAAAGAAGGAAAGTCTTTGAAAAATTTGGTGTTTATAAATTGAAATGTATTGATTGAAATTAATTTTCTATTGGTCGAAGTGGTAGAAAAAAATCAATCATCAAAAGTAGGTACGTCACTGGAATTTTAGAAAATAGCATAAACAATAAATATTTTATAGATTTATATAACCCGCAACTATAGAATTTATTGGCCAAAGGAAAAAGAAAGCAAAGAATCAAGCCAAATGTTCTACTTTAGTCAATTCAAAAATATGAACGATGTTCCCGCAAGTGTAAAGCAGGCGGTCAATTGATATTATTAATAGATAAATGAAATACTTGTCCATATGAAATTATGTCACTGTTATTCAATGAAGCATAAAGAAATGTCTGCAAAATGAAGTTTTTTTTAATAACCCTAGTGAAAATATATCTGATTTTCTGGAGATTCTAGGGTTAAACCTATTATAATTTTTTGATTATCAATTTAACTCAAATGTAGATAATGTTTATTCTGTTTGTAAATTAATACCACTACAGCTAAACTCATTACAACAATCATGACACCATTGTTATGTTAGCGACGTAAAATCAATTGAAAGTTAGTAATTTGAGTTTCATAATTACCTGCTGATAGTGACAACTTGGTTGATGAAACTCGCGTTGAACGTGAAAACGGAAATGTCATCAGTATATAATAATGGTCATCAAAAACAGTTTATTTACAAAGAATGCTTAATTTGGTACATATATTTTATTGCTGAAATTCCGTGAGATTTTATTTTCTGTGCTCTCATCGATTTCCTGGAGTCACGTAAGTTAACTTGCTGATTCGAGCCCTTTTCATTCCTACGAATTTCGTAGGGTTTGACACGGTTCCAAATACTTTTTCTACCTCTGGCTAGCAAGTGAAGCAATAAAGTTCTCAAGAGATTGGCTACCGTAAACCTTAATAGTTCTCAGACATGTCAGCCATTGTAGAAATCAGAGAACATGATGAATTCGGCTTGGCAGTTGTCATACATACAGCAAAAAGATAACACATTATTTTCAGTACGATGAAATTTTTTCAACAGGTTTATATTTCGCCACTGCACTAATAGTTTAATTAATAAATTTTGAAGATATCGCTCTGTTTGTATTAGTCGAATTTTTCCAAAAATAATTGACTATTGCAGCAAATTGAGATTCAACATTTGGGTGCAAGAGTAAATTTATTACACATTCAAACCTACTGGGTCACGAATTTCGAAATTTTTCTATGTCTGATACATACATATATATATATATATATATATATATATATATATATATATATATATATATATATATATATATATATATATATATATATATATATATATATATATTTATATTAGTTTCAAAGTCATTATATTATTATATTATAGCCACTGTCTTCAAAATTATTTGAAACCTAATTTTCCAAATAAAGGAAACAACTTACTACAATTAACAATTGACAATATCTCCTTTTTAGGTAATTAAAATTATGATGCGGGTCTATTCTTACTGTCATCGATTTCAGACTTGTTTATTGTTTATTCTGTCTTAGTATTACTCTATTCATCCATTGGACCGTCATATCTATATTCATCTTTACTTAATGTAGATTTGAATAGTAAAAAGGAATGAATGCTACTCAGTTTTTGTGTATCAGTTTTTTTTTGTTGATACTAGTATCTTCTTTTTTTATGTGAATCATCTCCTGGATTATTCGTTTTTTGTAATTATTTTCTCTTTTAATACTTTTACATTCTCAAAATCTATTAGGTGGTCAAAAGTGTGTGCATGCGTAGCTAAGGCACATCGGTCTTTAAAGATGGTTATGTCACTCTTGCTCAACAGCTTTTTAAAAGTTGAGTTGTGTGTCCTACGCATGTGCCTTCGCAGTCCAAACATTCTATTTTATATACTACATTGCCGTTTAGTTTAATTGAAATATATATGTTATTATAAACAATGGTTTATGATAACAATTTAAACATTTATTAAAAGAAATAACGCATGACGCACGTTTCGGTGGAACTTCACCTTCTTCAGTTGCTAATGGCAAACTAACTATGATGCTCTGTTATATCGAAAAAAAGAAATGACAAATTGTGTAGAAGGGGTAAATAGAAAAATGGTTACAAATAATCATTAGAATAGGAAAAACCAATTCAGAACTGCTAGTCCGGTAGTGAAATATTATCTTTTAATTTTGAGTATAGCGATGCTATTGTTTTCTGATTGCAGGTGGCTATTTTCACATTGTTTGTTTTCAATGAATATATTATTTTTGTAGTTAACTGTTTGATGTGAGGTAGAGATCCATAATGTGTAAGTTCTCTTTTCGGTGGTGTATTATCTGGATATGTTACATTACTTCTGTGCTCAATTTTCGACGAATATATTATTATCTTAAGCATTTTAGGAGGATACGAATTTTGACACAGTAACTGAAACAACTGTTCTAAACTACTATTCTGAGAATCTTGATGACATATGTATCTAATTCTGTTCCGTATTTCTTTAATTAAATTTACTTTGACGCTTATTGTATGGTAAGAATAGTAATGTATGAACTTGCCCGAGCTCATTGCCTTTCTATACCAATATAGTTTCATAGTCTGATCATGTCTCACCACTCCCTAGTCAAGAAAATGTAAGGATTTTCTAACGTCTTCTGTTTCAATTGTGAACTCAATAGTCTTACTGTATGAGTTAAAACATTTCAGTATCTCACACCCACTCAATCGCGGGAGAGACATGATGATGTCATCTACAAATTTCTTTTTAAATGGTGGTTGAAATTTCAAGTTAGGAACACATTCATCGAGTAGGGTGCCCATCACATATTGGACCAAGATAGGACTTAATTTTTTGCCCATTGCATAGCCTGAAGTCGGAAGGTAATATTTTCCCCCAAAAATACAACAGTTTTTGTCTAAAATGAACTCAACCACTTGAAAAAACCAGTTTTGGTCGAGAGTAGTATGATTGTCAATAATGTACCATTTTAGTCAGAGGACCTTCAAAATCTCAGATTTAGTCAAATTTCCAAACAAGTTGACCACATCCTACGATGATATCACATAGTTTTGAGATAAAATAAAGTTATCAACTGTTTGTGCGAAATGGAATATGTCTTTGATGTAATACTTATTATTTGTGTCATAGGCCCTCTTTAGAATATTCACTAACAGCATTATTAAGGTGCTTGTTGGACCATTATTGCTGAAAATTATTGGTCTCATTGGATTTCTTTGGGGTTGCCATATATATATTCTCGGAAACGGTAAATTATACTTTTTCAGTTTTTTGGATTCCTCATCTGTTAAGTATTTCTTGTGGTTCATTAGTGTAACAAATTGATAATTTTCGTTTGTATATTGAGGGTTTGATCTCTAAGTAAACCTGTAAACCTCTTAAATCTTCAGATTGAACTATTTCTAGCATTTTTGTGTTATATTCTATTTCATCCATAATCACATAGTTTTGAGATAATATAAAGTTATCAACTGTTTGTGCGAAATGGAATATGTCTTTGATGTAATACTTATTATTTGTGTCATAGGCCCTCTTTAGAATATTCACTAACAGCATTATTAAGGTGCTTGTTGGACCATTATTGCTGAAAATTATTGGTCTCATTGGATTTCTTTGGGGTTGCCATATATATATTCTCGGAAACGGTAAATTATACTTTTTCAGTTTTTTGGATTCCTCATCTGTTAAGTATTTCTTGTGGTTCATTAGTGTAACAAATTGATAATTTTCGTTTGTATATTGAGGGTTTGATCTCTAAGTAAACCTGTAAACCTCTTAAATCTTCAGATTGAACTATTTCTAGCATTTTTGTGTTATATTCTATTTCATCCATAATCACAGTACACCGCCTTTATCACTGTTAAGTGCGAAAATGTCTTTATTATCTTTCAGGTACCTGAGGGTTTCATCGTACATTTTACCAATTACCGTTTTTTTTTGGTTTGTTCTGGTTTACATAGTTAGTTTTAATGTTTGTTACCTTGGCTCGTTGTATGTCTCTGTTTTTTTCTGGTACACCTAATAATATATGTTGTACGTCAGTAATTAGAACTTTCATTTTAACTTCTCTCGATGTAATCGGTATGCTATGTTTTGATCCCAATGACAATAAAAAGATTACAATAGCCCAAAAGTGTTGCAGTACTCTTGAAAATAACTATTTTTCTAATACTAAAGCAGAGACAGAGCAACTTTCAAACTCAAATGTTATTTATCGCCTTCCTTGCAATATATGCAATAAAAGTTACATTGGACAAAAAAACGACGAAAAGAAATATCTTCTGAAGACAAATCCGACTGCATTAGTACAGCACAAACAGGACACGAGACATAATTTCAAATTCGAAAACTTTACAATTTTGGACCGACAAACTAACTATAGAAAAAGATTAATATCTGAAATGATTCAAATTTAAAAAAACGACTCGGTAAATAAATGAACGGATATTGAAAAATTAAACTCGTATTTCAATATTTTAGATAAAATAAACATCAAAAATTAACATTCAAACTTGACCATCTTATAGCATGCGAGTTTGAAAAAAATTTCCTTATTTAATACTCCACCAACACACACAAAAAAAACCAAAAAAAGTGCGATAAGAATCTGTGATAACGCGAGTTTTAGCATCTATATAAATACCGCTACTGCTGCACTTCCGAGTCAGAACAACATTGTATATTATTTTATCATATTCGTCTTGTGCTGTACTATTTTAAAGTATCCATGTATTGTAAGTCCCGTATACCTTAATGTTTCCTGTATATTATTTCTGTTCTAATAGATAGATAGATAGATAGATAGATAGATAGATAGATAGATAGATAGATAGATAGATAGATAGATAATTTATTAGTGCTTGTCACAATTTAACTTTAAATTTGTATGACGTGTTGCACACGTCATACAAATTTTCCTAGTTCGGATAAACATAAATACAGATACATTCATAACAATAATATACCAACAAATTTTCATAAAAACTACAACTGACTAGTTTCGCAAGCAATTAACTCACAGGAAAAATATATAAAAACTTTTTGTTACTATTAAAACAATAAACAAAAATACAGACAAGTTGAAAATTCAAATCACCGGTCAGGAATTCACGCACTCCGTAGAAGGCGTTTCGTTGAAGACAGGAGAGCGCAGCTTTTTTGAATCCTTTCAAATTAAGAATCTTTAGTTCCCTAGGAAGTTTATTGAAAAGTTTATGTGATATAAAGTTCGGGCCGTTTTTCGACTTCTCAAGTCTCATATACCTCGATTTTATGTCATTTCTTTTTCGTGTGTTATAGCTATGGGTATCGCCATTTTTAGGTTATTTGTCAACGTTACAAAACGCGTATAATAGGCACTCATATATATATATATATATATATATATATATATATTATATATATATATATATATATATATATATATTTATATTTATATATATATATATATATATATATATATATATATATATATATATATATATATATATATATATATATATATATATATAAAACTGAGATTGAATTCTCGCACATCACTTGGTGAAACATCATAAAGAATAAAGTATAAACTTCAAAATAAAATCACTTGGCTTATGTTTCACAATATAAAAAATATTTAGATACTGTATTTAGCAGTAATAAAAAGTCGACATGTTTCGAGCTATGAACTCATTATCAAGACTGTCTTGACTGTCTTCCAGTGTACAAAATATTTAAACCGTTGTATGTTTCAACTGCGCTGTTCTTCGCGGAGACTATTCCGTTCGGGGGGCATCTCGATCTGCTTCGGTATCAGTGTGTAATGCACTTCGCGAATTTTTATTTATTTTTGAATTAAATGGATAAACGGACTGAAGAAGATAAGAATTCTAATATATGCCTACATCAGATAATCGATAATTCCTTGTTTCGTTATATTCATTTGAATGACCAAATATAAATAAATATTTCAACTCGTATCTTGAGTAGATCTTTTCATTTATCCTCTTCTTAGAATACTTCTAGCATGAATCCCATCAAATTGTTGCATCACTTGCAAGTTCCAAATGAACGGCCTTTCTAGCGAAATAAATGGAAGTAGATTCATAAATCTTAACTTTGTTGCGTTTCTGATTTTTCCTCTTTTGTAAAACATCGCGCATAATAATCAACTCCAACATTGAGATTATGGTCTTGCCGGTGTGAGTGAGACTCTCCTTGGATAAATAATCCACATTATGGTCTTGTCGGTACAGTTTTCGATAAAGAAACCATTTATCACTCATATTCACTCTGTTTTGTTGAATTTTTACTTCCAATACTTGACTCCAACTCTATACAATGTTGTTTGTATTCCTTTGTGTAGTGCACTTACGTGTTTATGTAGCTGTTATTTCGGAATACTATAGGATTTTACGAATATTACATGAACGTACTTTTTTTATCTACCTCTAAACTGTAAAATAATTTTTTATCAATTTCATGATCTGTTGGTGCGTGTTGTGTATTTTCTTCGAAAATGAAGATAGAAAAGTAGGGATATTGTTATATAATTGTCTGAAAATTTTAAGCAACATACAATGAGTGGAAAAACTTATGCAATGAAAAATTTTTTGTTATAATTAATGTGTCTGTAAATGTGATATTTGATACTGTAGTTTCAATTAGCTCTGCCAATCTATTGAACGGATATCGACGGCAAAGTCTCCTGGGATTATGTAGCCAATGAGGACCGAACGTCCATATTCAAATACCCAAAATCTCTATAACTGATTATCTCCTCGAAAGGTTTCCTTTTCCGAAATAGAGATCCATTGAGTGAAATACTGATTGGCTCATCTATAGAAATTTCTTTTCGGTAGTAGATTCAATCAAGGTAAGATTATTTTTTCAGTAGCATTTCCCCCGAAATTAATAAACTATTACACTGTATCGAAAATCAGGCGTGCGAGAGATGTCTTTATATCTAATTGAGGTAAGATTAGTTTTTCAGTAGCATTTCCCCCGAAAAAAAATTTTTATATTATGATTATATATCTATCGAAAATAACGCTTCTCAATCTCACTTGCTTTTTTCCATACATTGCATTAGGAATATTTTTTCACTATCATTGGTCCTAAAAATTTAATAAAATGAAATTCTGTGAAATTTTCCATGTAATTTAACGTTTGGAAACTCGTATATTGATTTAACACCGCCATAAAAAGAAAGACATCACTTCGAGAATTTCATTAGTGTTCCATTTAGTGTACACTAAAATCTAAAAATAACTGTAGTTATTAATTAAGCAATGACTCGAAAATTTAAGGTTCGTTTGATGACCAATGCCCTACTATGGAATGACTTAATATCAATAATAATAATTAATGATATTGTGAACTCGAAGTTGAGATACATTCTCAAATAAACATCTTTTTAATTAATCGTCCCCATAGAAATCGAGTTGAATAACTTTTTTCTGATGCTATTATAAAGTTTCGTGATTTCGATAATTTTGCATTGATCTTTATCATACAACTTTTTTATATCAGTAATACGCACGTTATTGTGACGTAGAATTTTACGATATCCCTGAATTCGAATGTTTTGAACCATCTAATGCAAATAAACTAGTTTCTTCAACAATCTAATGATGAGGAAACTGATATTTATATCTAACACAATCAGTACCGATTTTTGTCTATTCTCTTATTTTCTCATGAATTAATTATATTTTTGATACAATTATGAAACCTTCTTGAGAGTTGAAATAAGTAAAAAGGTCTCAACATGTTGAGTACCATCGTTGGTTTGAGTGATACACCAAGTGATTTAAAAAAAATCTCTATGGCCGTAGTGGGCTGATTTATAGTTTTGAAAGCGGTAACGATTTGTCGTCTACAAGAGACATATAAAATGTATACATGTGCAGGATGCACTTAGCAGTATCTTCCCATAGCTGAATTTCACGCTGGCGGTGAATATTCAGATATTTTCTCATATGTCAGTTTTAATTTATTGTCCCCAGAAATAATAGATTACTGGTATCGAAAGTCAACGTTCAGGTGCAGAAGTATTTTTTCAAATCTATTTTAGACGCTCTAAACCGCGATTTTCAAAATGTTTTCGATGGCATATATATATATATATATATATATATATATATATATATATATATATATATATATATATATATATATATATATATATATATATATATATATATTTATATATATATATATATATATATATATATATATATATATACTTGAAAATTTTCAAATTTCTTGAACCGTTTCACTATATTCTAGGACATTGAATTTTTCTTGGGAATATTGGTTCAACATTGGTAGTTAAAACTCCATAAATTCTTTGTTTATATTATATTAAAACGTTCCGACCAACATATGTAGTCTTCTTCAGTTTGGATTTACTTTAATCAAAAAAGGAAATCTTTACTATGACATTTACACTTTTCTAAAATTTTTTTCAAACGGACATGACAATATACAAAACCTTCACAAATACTCAACATTAATATAAATTAGTAAAATCCGTTTCATTGGCAACTTCACTGCTTCACCACGTCTCTATTGTTGAAGCAATGAAGTTGCCAATGAGACGGATTTTACTAATTTATATTAATGTTGAGTATTTGTGAAGGTTTTGTATATTGTCGTGTCCGTTTGAGAAAAATTTTAGAAAAGTGTAAATGTCATAGTGAAGATTTCCTTTTTTGATTAAAGTAATTCCAAACTGAAGAAGACTACATATGTTGGTCGAAACGTTTTAATATAATATAAACAAAAAATTTATGGAGTTTTAACTACCAATGTTGAACCAATATTCCCAAGAAAAATTCAATGTCCTAGTATAATATATATATATATATATATATATATTATATATAAATATATATATATATATATATATATATATATATATATAATATATATATATATATATATATTATATATATATATATATATATATATATATACTATATATATATATATATATATTATATATATTATATATATATATATATATATATATATATATATATATATATATATATATATATATATATATATATATATATATATATATATATAATTTCACATGGTTCGTCAAAATAACATTCAAATTTAAAGTATAAACATAAAAATGTCACCAAAGAATAGAACGCACCCTTCACCAATCTCTCATTCATTTTCAACAAGTAGCTTGTTGAAAATCTTTATGCTCCAATAGCTCGAAAGTTTCTGCGTGTTTTTCTTACTGTGAAGTGGCGTAAGAAGATCGTTCCTGTGTCGATTGTCGAACCTATGGTAAGTTTATTTTCACAGTGTTTCCTCTGTGATTTATATACACTTCGAATATTCTATTATGAATAGACATGGAAAAGTTAATATTTTAGAATCTTCGAAATATGTTTTCCACTACATTCTACTTTCCAATCCATAAATGATCCACATTGCTTTTTTCTGCAAGATGTAGATTAACGATGCATCTCATTTTATCACAGTAATATACCAAATAGAATTATGCTCTGAAAATTTTCTAAATACGCTGCTCATATATTCAGTACCACATGTCATCTCAAAAGTTACAGACTTTTTTACAATTTACCACAAACATAATCAACATGCACAGCCGAATCCAACTTATTATCTATTATAATTCCTAAGAACTTCACACAAGCTTGATGCTCCCTGCCTCAAAACCTAAACTTGACAGTTTGATCCGAATTGAACTTCGACCAAAAAATTTTCAGTTTTCTTAAAATGAAGTTATATTTGGATATAAATCATGATTGTCATGGAAATCACAAATAAGTAATAATACCTGTCGAACCAAGCGTGAGAATTCTGTTGAGTTTTCGATTATGGCTAATTTTTCTAACGAAGATTATTTGAACCTAATAATAAAGTATGGAGAATGCCATTAGAACGTATATCGTACTTTAGATGTTCAATATGCGTTTTCCCAACAAGAAGAAGGTCAACCAGAAAATATTTGAATATTGGTAATCAATGTTTTGGCATTTTTTGAAGCTAATCCAACAGCATCCATAAACAATGCTGCAAAATATTTCGATATATCGTGTTCATCATTTTATAGAATTTTGAAAAAGCGCTTTGTTTTCAGCTTGTAGACCGTTTAAATCTACAAGATCCAACAAATCGAGTGATGTTCTGTGAGCTCATGCTGATCAAATGTCAAGAAGATGCTAATTTTTTGACAAATATTATATGAAAGGATGAGGCAAAATTCATGAAACATTGGATATTCAACAGGCATAATAGTCATTAGTGGGCAATAGAAAACCATTACGTATTGAGAGAAAAAAAGTTCCACGATGTTTGGAGCTTCAATGTGTTCTGTGCTTTGAAAGACGACCAAGTTATTTGCTACGTCATTTATGATGAAAATTCAAACCAGGCTAAAGGCATCCCAAAATGTTATTCCATGTTTTTTTATTTATTTGTGCTTTGACAGTTAAGTTGTGATTTCCATTGCTAGAACATTTTTTTTGTTCCTGACAATCATGATTTGTATGAAAAAATCAATTTTTGAGAAAAATTTAAATAACTTGAAAACTATCCTTTCTGGGTATATGACAATGCTGTATCAATCGAAATGAAAAATTGTCTACAATTGATATCTGAATCTGAAAAAACCGAGTTTTTTCGAAAAAACTGAAAATAAAAGTTTATAATTTGAATTTGTGAAGACCCTATAAATTAGTATGGGAAATGATCATAAATCTTGGAATAAACAGAATTTTTTCATAGGTTTCCCTGAAATTTCATTGTCTTATGTCTGATAGTCACTGAGATACAAAGCGTCGAAGATCTTTAAATGTAAAAATAAATTTTAAAATGCAATTTTCTCCAAAACGTTTGAAGGAGGCCATAGATATTGTTCCATGAACTTACATTAATTTTCAAAAAGGAATCTAAATGTGAAATAATAAATGGGAGATACTCTTTGAAATAAGGAAGTTGGTAGCTACTATCGGTATAACCGAAAGTGGTAGAAAACTTCCACTATATTGAGAAAGTAGCTCCTAATTAAGAACCTTCGTGTGTAAATTTTTATAGGCGTATCATTTGTACTTTTCCATATAAGGCTACTGTTTCCATTACAAGAAAGACCCTGTATATGTACTTCTATGGTTCACAATAAATGTAATTTCTCAAGCTATTAACATTAACGCGTGAGCAGCTGAGATCCATCGTATTTTTTCTTTAGAGGGAAAATTCTCGGAGTGATAACTGATAGGTGGAAATCATGCTGGTTAACCCTACCGCGAAGTGCATGGCATATTCAATGCGAAACAGTTATATGCTATTCGAACTGAAAACAGTAGCCGGCTAGTTTAGATTAAAACGGAAAATAGTCGCCGCGAATAGTATCACGTGTGAAAAACAAATGCACGAAATTTCTTAAAACTTTAAGATGATCCTACCTCACAATCAACTCCATCAATGTAGTAAATTTCTAATCTCTAACTGAAATTGGGAAAGCTCTGGTGGTGCACAAAACCTCAAAAATTCGAAAGAATAAGAAATCTCTACATCAAGAAGACTGCCATTAGAAAAAAATGCAATACCAATGAAAGACGCTAACCTAACATCAATCTACTGCAACTTCACATTCTCGACCCTCTGAAGAATGTAGGGGGTTTGGGGGTGTGAAAAGCCTTCAAAAACAGGATTTGTTTTAGCACTTCACAATCCAATCAGCCATAGAAGCTCAGACTTCAGAAAAGTGGTATATAACTTATATCAAAATAATTCACCACCGATTTTAAATATTTTCGCTCTTACACCTCTCTGCCATCGCCTTTCCGTGTTCACCCATATTTCGGCAGTTTTGTTGTGCCTCAAAAACAACCCCCAATAGAAAATTTCAGATTATTCAGTGTAATCTAAGCCGCCATAAGATACCAGGACTCAAGAAAATTATTCCTTTATAACTTGAAAGTACCGTTTGATTAATAACTCAAAAATGTTCCTAATACTATATTTTCTTAACGTTTCAATGGCGAATCTCTTCGTCGGTATTGTAATATGGAGTAACCTGTAAAACAATGATGAGACATTTACATTTCTATATATATATATATATATATATATATATATATATATATATATATATATATGTATATATATATATATATACTCAATTAACCACAAGATATAAATGTCTCATCATTGTTTCATAGTTTTTGAATTCCATGTTACACTACTGATGAAGGAGTTTCGCCATTGAAATGTTTAGAAAGTAAAATTTTAAAAAAAATTGTGTTGAATTATTAATCAAACGAAACTTGTTTTTGAGAATCATAGACTTGAATGTGTAATTGAAATACATCTAGGTATCACATACTGAAAAACAAGCAAATTGATTGTTGCCAGTCTCTCATGTGACTTTAATTTGATTATCGCGTGAATCCGCTGTTATTATGTCGATACTATTTGTTGGGCTGGCGGAATTAACTCTGAGGAAAGATTATTTCATGAAATAAAAACAAGGAACATCAGAAAATTGAGTGAATTGAAAGAAAATGAAAATAAAATTAAATTGAAAACAAATCCAAATTGGATAAAAAATTTATCAAATACAGTAATTCCTGAAGATATTTCACAATTTTTATCATTGGGTCCGAAATTCAGTATCGAACCAGTAATAAAAAAAGACATCCCTATAAAAAACATTTTATCAGATGTGGACTACATTACTTCTTCTATCAATGATAACAATGAAAGAAACATCACTATAGCTAGAGCTACTAATGTCATTACTAACCATTTACTCAATGTTGATTCTAATAAAAAAAATGATATTTTTCGTAATCTTTACAACAAATCAAAAAAATTTTTGAAAGATAACCCAGATTTGATTCTTACTCAGTCAGATAAAGGTAATGTTACTGTTATTATGGAAAAACAACAATATCTAGATTTATCTAATGATATTTTTAATAACAGTACTTCCTACATTGAGCTCAAGAATGATCCAACAGCACAAATACAAAGTTAAATTATAATAATTTGATAAAATTCTGAATGAATAAGAATCAAATAGATGGCAATTTTAAAAAAAAGCTTACTAGCTATAATGGTATTTCTCCAAATTTTACTCCTTACCAAAAAATTCACAAACCAATTTTGTCAATGAGACCCATAATAGCTTGCAATAGGTTCTCCTACAGAAACAAATTTGCTTCATTTTTAAACGAATATTTTATCTAATGCATATGATTTCAGATAAACATTTTACTCTATCAAAGATTCCTTTGAATTTTCAGAAAAATTTAATAAAATCAATATTTACCAGATAATTACGTTTTGGCCAGTTTGGATGTTGTCTCTCTTTTCAGTAATGTTTATTCTTGATATTTGCCTTAGGGCAATAGATAAAAATTGGGACCGTATCAGCAGACATTGCACCATTGAAAAACATTACTTTTTCCAACTTGATAAAATTTCTCTTTGAAAATAACTATTTTCATTCCAATGGAAAATATTTCAGACAAAACTTTTGGAACTC